>JABZEU010000007.1:490604-510963 GCA_014635995.1 Sarcophaga peregrina
CCGACAGAAAATGATGTTGCCGACAGATTTCCTACTGCAAATTGTGATGTCGCTAGATTTTAAGAAAAGTTTGAGAAAATGATTTTTTCGTTAGATGTATGAAGAAAAAATATACTATTGTTTGATTTCCTACAGAAAATTATTTCGTCGATAGATTTACTATAGAAAATTATGTTGCCGATAGATTTCCCATAGAAAATGATGTTGCCGATAGATTACCTACTGCAAATTGTGAAGTCGCAAGATTTCCAGAAAAGTTTAAGAAAATGATTTTTTCGTTAGATGTATGAAGAAAAAATTTCCTTTAGAAAAATTTAATGTCGTTTGATTTCTTTCAGAAAATTATTTCGTCGATAGATTTACTATTGAAAATTATGTTTTCGATAGATTTCCTATAGCAAATGATGTTGCAGATATATTTACTACAATAACTTGTGTTGTCGCTAGATTTCTAGAAAAGTTCGAGAAAATGATTTGGTCGCGTGGTGTATGAAGAAAAAAATTTCCTTTAGAAAAATATATTGTCGTTGGATTTCTTAGAGAAAATTATTTCGTTGATAGATTTACTATAGAAAATTATGTTGTCGATAGATTTCCCATAGAAAATGATGTTGCCGATAGATTTCCTACTGCAAATTATGTTGTAGCTAGATTTCTAGAAAAGTTCCAGAAAATGATTTGGTCACTAGATCTATGAAAAAAAAATTTCTTATAGAAAAATATGCCGTCGTATGATTTCCTACAGAAAATTATTTCGTCGATAGATTTACTATAGAAAATTATTTCCTCGATAGATTTACTATAGAAAATTACGATATCAATAGATTTTCTATAGAAAATGATGTTGCCGATAGATTTCCCACAGCAAATTATGTTGTCGGTAGATTTCTACAAAAGTTGATTTTTTCGCTAGATGTATGCAGAAAAAAATTTCCTATAGAAAAATATATTGTCGTTTGGTTTCCTACAGAAAATTATTTCGTCGATATATTTACTATAGAAAATTACGTCGTCGATATATTTCCGACAGAAAATGATGTTGTCGATAGATTTCCTACAGTAAATTATGTTGTAGCTAGATTTCTAGAAAAGTTCCAGAAAATGATTTGGTCACTAGATCTATGAAAAAAAAATTTCTTATAGAAAAATATGCCGTCGTATGATTTCCTACAGAAATTATTTCGTCGATAGATTTACTATAGAAAATTATTTCCTCGATAGATTTACTATAGAAAATTACGATATCAATAGATTTTCTATAGAAAATGATGTTGCCGATAGATTTCCCACAGCAAATTATGTTGTCGGTAGATTTCTAGAAAAGTTGATTTTTTCGCTAGATGTATGCAGAAAAAAATTTCCTATAGAAAAATATATTGTCATTTAGTTTCCTACAGAAAATTATTTCGTCGATAGATTTACTATAGAAAATTACGTCGTCGATATATTTCCGACAGAAAATGATGTTGCCGATAGATTTCCTACAGCAAATTATGTTGTAGCTAGATTTCTAGAAAAGTTCCAGAAAATGATTTGGTCACTAGGTCTATGAAAAAAAAAATTTCTTATAGAAAAATATGCCGTCGTATGATTTCCTACAGAAAATTATTTCGTCGATAGATTTACTATACACAATTATGTTTTCGATAGATCTCCTATAGAAAATTATGTTGCCGATAGATTTCCTACTGCAAATTATGTTGTAGCTAGATTTCTAGAAAAGTTCCAGAAAATGATTTGGTCACTAGATCTATGAAAAAAAAATTTCTTATAGAAAAATATGCCGTCGTATGATTTCCTACAGAAAATTATTTCGTCGATAGATTTACTATAGAAAATTATTTCCTCGATAGATTTACTATAGAAAATTACGATATCAATAGATTTTCTATAGAAAATGATGTTGCCGATAGATTTCCCACAGCAAATTATGTTGTCGGTAGATTTCTAGAAAAGTTGATTTTTTCGCTAGATGTATGCAGAGAAAAATTTCCTATAGAAAAATATATTGTCGTTTGGTTTCCTACAGAAAATTATTTCGTCGATAGATTTACTATAGAAAATTATATTGTCGATAGATTTCCTATAGAAAATGATGTTGCCGATAGATTTCCTACAGCAAATTATGTTGTAGCTAGATTTCTAGAAAAGTTCCAGAAAATGATTTTGTCACTAGATCTATGGAAAAAAAAAATTTCTTATAGAAAAATATGCTGTCGTATGATTTCCTACAGCAAATTATTTCGTCGATAGATTTACTATAGAAAATTACGTCGTCGATATATTTCCGACAGAAAATGATGTTGCCGATAGATTTCCTACTGCAAATTGTGATGTCGCTAGATTTTAAGAAAAGTTTGAGAAAATGATTTTTTCGTTAGATGTATGAAGAAAAAATTCCCTATAGCAAAATATATTGTCGTTTGATTTCCTACAGAAAATTATTTCGTCGATAGATTTACTATAGAAAATTATGTTGTCGATAGTTTTCCTATAGAAAATGATGTTGCAGATATATTTACTACAATGATTTGTGTTGTCGCTAGATTTCTAGAAAAGTTCGAAAAAATGATTTCATCGCTAGATGTATGAAAAAAAAATTTCCTTTAGAAAAATATATTGTCGTTTGATTTCTTACAGAAAATTATATCGTCGATAGATTTACTATTAAAAATTATGTTTTCGATAGATCTCCTATAGAAAATGATGTTGTCGCTAGATTTACTACAATAAATTGTGTTGTCGCTAGATTTCTAGAAAGGTTCGAGAAAATGGTTTGGTCGCGTGGTGTATGAAGAAAAAAATTTCCTTTAGAAAAATATATTCTCGTTTGATTTCCTAGAGAAAATTATTTCGTCGATAGATTTACTATAGAAAATTACGTCGTCGATATATTTCCGACAGAAAATGATGTTGCCGACAGATTTCCTACTGCAAATTGTGATGTCGCTAGATTTTAAGAAAAGTTTGAGAAAATGATTTTTTCGTTAGATGTATGAAGAAAAAATATACTATTGTTTGATTTCCTACAGAAAATTATTTCGTCGATAGATTTACTATAGAAAATTATGTTGCCGATAGATTTCCCATAGAAAATGATGTTGCCGATAGATTACCTACTGCAAATTGTGAAGTCGCAAGATTTCCAGAAAAGTTTAAGAAAATGATTTTTTCGTTAGATGTATGAAGAAAAAATTTCCTTTAGAAAAATTTAATGTCGTTTGATTTCTTTCAGAAAATTATTTCGTCGATAGATTTACTATTGAAAATTATGTTTTCGATAGATTTCCTATAGCAAATGATGTTGCAGATATATTTACTACAATAACTTGTGTTGTCGCTAGATTTCTAGAAAAGTTCGAGAAAATGATTTGGTCGCGTGGTGTATGAAGAAAAAAATTTCCTTTAGAAAAATATATTGTCGTTGGATTTCCTAGAGAAAATTATTTCGTTGATAGATTTACTATAGAAAATTATGTTGTCGATAGATTTCCTATAGAAAATGATGTTGCCGATAGATTTCCTACATGCAAATTATGTTGTCGCTAGATTTCTAGAAAAGTTCGAGAAAATGATTTGGTCACTAGATGTATGAAGAAAAAATTTCCTTTAGAAAAATTTAATGTCGTTTGATTTCTTTCAGAAAATTATTTCGTCGATAGATTTACTATAGAAAATTATGTTTTCGATAGATTTCCTATAGCAAATGATGTTGCCGATAGATTTACTACAATAAATTGTGTTGTCGCTAGATTCTAGAAAGGTTCGAGAAAATGGTTTGGTCGCGTGGTGTATGAAGAAAAAATTTCCTTAGAAAAATATATTGTCGTTTGGTTTCCTACAGAAAATTATTTCGTCGATAGATTTACTATAGAAAATTACGTCGTCGATATATTTCCGACAGAAAATGATGTTGCCGACAGATTTCCTACTGCAAATTGTGATGTCGCTAGATTTTAAGAAAAGTTTGAGAAAATGATTTTTTCGTTAGATGTATGAAGAAAAAATATACTATTGTTTGATTTCCTACAGAAAATTATTTCGTCGATAGATTTACTATAGAAAATTATGTTGCCGATAGATTTCCCATAGAAAATGATGTTGCCGATAGATTACCTACTGCAAATTGTGAAGTCGCAAGATTTCCAGAAAAGTTTAAGAAAATGATTTTTTCGTTAGATGTATGAAGAAAAAATTTCCTTTAGAAAAATTTAATGTCGTTTGATTTCTTTCAGAAAATTATTTCGTCGATAGATTTACTATAGAAAATTATGTTTTCGATATTTTTCCTATAGCAAATGATGTTGCCGATAGATTTACTACAATAAATTGTGTTGTCGCTAGATTCTAGAAAGGTTCGAGAAAATGATTTGGTCGCGTGGTGTATGAAGAAAAAAATTTCCTTTAGAAAAATATATTGTCGTTGGATTTCCTAGAGAAAATTATTTCGTTGATAGATTTACTATAGAAAATTATGTTGTCGATAGATTTCCCATAGAAAATGATGTTGCCGATAGATTTCCTACTGCAAATTATGTTGTAGCTAGATTTGTAGAAAAGTTCCAGAAAATGATTTTGTCACTAGATCTATGAACAAAAAATTTCTTATAGAAAAATATGCTGTCGTATGATTTCCTACAGCAAATTATTTCGTCGATAGATTTACTATAGAAAATTACGTCGTCGATATATTTCCGACAGAAAATGATGTTGCCGATAGATTTCCTACTGCAAATTGTGATATCGCTAGATTTTAAGAAAAGTTTGAGAAAATGATTTTTTCGTTAGATGTATGAAGAAAAAATTCCCTATAGCAAAATATATTGTCGTTGATTTCCTACAGAAAATTATTTCGTCGATAGATTTACTATAGAAAATTATGTTGTCGATAGATTTCCTACTAGAAAATGATGTTGCCGATAGATTTACTACATGCAAATTGTGATTGTCGCTAGATTTTTAGAAAAGTTTCGAGAAATGATTTTTCGTTAGATGTATGAAGAAAAAATTTCCCTATTAGAAAAATATTATTGTCGTTTGATTTCTTACAGAAAATTATTTCGTCGATAGATTTACTATTGAAAATTAATGTTTTCGATATTTTTCTATAGAAAATGATGTTGCCGATAGATTTACTACAATAAATTGTGTTGTCGCTAGATTTTAGAAAAGTTCGAGAAAATGATTTGGTCGCGTGTGTATGAAGAAAAAAATTTCCTATAGAAAAATATATTGTCGTTTGATTTCCTACAGAAAATTATTTCGTCGATAGATTTACTATAGAAAATTATGTGTCGATAGATTTCCTATAGAAAATGATGTTGCCGATAGATTTCCTACTGCAAATTATGTTGTAGCTAGATTTCTAGAAAAGTTCCAGAAAATGATTTTGTCACTAGATGTATGAAAAAAAAAATTTCTTATAGAAAAATATGCTGTCGTTTGATTTCCTACAGAAAATTATTTCGTCGATAGATTTACTATAGAAAATTATTTCCTCGATAGATTTACTATAGAAAATTACGATGTCAATAGATTTCTATAGAAAATGATGTTGCCGATAGATTTCCCACAGCAAATTATGTTGTCGCTAGATTTCTAGAAAAGTTGATTTTTTCGCTAGATGTATGGAGAAAAAAATTTCCTATAGAAAAATATATTGTCGTTGATTTCCTACAGAAAATTATTTCGTCGATAGATTTACTATAGAAAATTACGTCGTCGATATATTTCCGACAGAAAATGATGTTGCCGATAGATTCCTACTGCAAATTGTGATGTCGCTAGATTTCAGAAAAGTTTGAGAAAATGATTTTTTCGTTAGATGTATGAAGAAAAAATTTCTTATAGAAAAATATGCTGTCGTATGATTTCCTACAGAAAATTATTTCGTCGATAGATTTACTATAGAAAATTATGTTTTCGATAGATTTCCTATAGAAAATGATGTTGCCGATAGATTTACTACAATAAATTGTTTTGTCGCTAGATTTCTAGAAAAGTTCGAAAAATGATTTCGTCGCTAGATGTATGAAGAAAAAAATTTCCTATAGAAAAATATTGTGTCGTTTGATTTCTACAGAAAATTATTTCGTCGATAGATTTACTATTAGAAAATTATGTTTTCGATAGATCTCCTATAGAAAATGATGTTGTCGCTAGATTTACTACAATAAATTGTGTTGTCGCTAGATTTCTAGAAAGGTTCGAGAAAATGGTTTGGTCGCGTGGTGTATGAAGAAAAAAATTTCCTTTAGAAAAATATATTCTCGTTTGATTTCCTAGAGAAAATTATTTCGTCGATAGATTTACTATAGAAAATTACGTCGTCGATATATTTCCGACAGAAAATGATGTTGCCGACAGATTTCCTACTGCAAATTGTGATGTCGCTAGATTTTAAGAAAAGTTTGAGAAAATGATTTTTTCGTTAGATGTATGAAGAAAAAATATACTATTGTTTGATTTCCTACAGAAAATTATTTCGTCGATAGATTTACTATAGAAAATTATGTTGCCGATAGATTTCCCATAGAAAATGATGTTGCCGATAGATTACCTACTGCAAATTGTGAAGTCGCAAGATTTCCAGAAAGTTTAAGAAAATGATTTTTCGTTAGATGTATGAAGAAAAAATTTCCTTTAGAAAAATTTAATGTCGTTTGATTTCTTTCAGAAAATTATTTCGTCGATAGATTTACTATTGAAAATTATGTTTTCGATAGATTTCCTATAGCAAATGATGTTGCAGATATATTTACTACAATAAATTGTGTTGTCGCTAGATTTCTAGAAAGTTCGAGAAAATGATTTGGTCGCGTGGTGTATGAAGAAAAAAATTTCCTTTAGAAAATATATTGTCGTTTGATTTCCTAGAGAAAATTATTTCGTCGATAGATTTACTATAGAAAATTATGTTGTCGATAGATTTCCTATAGAAAATGATGTTGCCGATAGATTTCCTACTGCAAATTATGTTGTCGCTAGATTTCTAGAAAAGTTCCAGAAAATGATTTTGTCACTAGATCTATGAAAAAAAAATTTCTTATAGAAAAATATGCCGTCGTATGATTTCCTACAGAAAATTATTTCGTCGATAGATTTACTATAGAAAATTATGTTGTCGATAGATTTCCTATAGAAAATGATGTTGCCGATAGATTTCCTACAGCAAATTATGTTGTCGCTAGATTCTAGAAAAGTTCGAGAAAATGATTTTGTCACTAGATGTATGAAAAAAAAATTTCCTATAGAAAAATATATTGTCGTTGATTTCCTACAGAAAATTATTTCGTCGATAGATTTACTATAGAAAATTATGTTGTCGATAGATTTACTATAGAAAATTACGTCGTCGATAGATTTCCTACAGCAAATTATGTTGTCGCTAGATTTCTAGAAAAGTTCGAGAAAATGATTTGGTCACTAGATGTATGAAGAAAAAAATTCCTATAGAAAAATATTGTCGTTTGATTTCCTACAGAAAATTATTTCGTCGATAGATTTACTATAGAAAATTATGTTGTCGATAGTTTTCCTATAGAAAATGATGTTGCCGATAGATTTCCTACAGCAAATTGTGTTGTCGCTAGATTTCTAGAAAAGTTCCAGAAAATGATTTGTCGCTAGATGTATGAAAAAAAAATTTTTATAGAAAAATATATTGTCGTTTGATTTCCTACAGAAAATTATTTCGTCGATAGATTTACTATAGAAAGTTTCGATGTCGATAGATTTTCTATAGAAAATTATGTTGCCGATAGATTCCTACTGCAAATTGTGATGTCGCTAGATTTCCAGAAAAGTTTAGAAAATGATTTTTCGTTAGATGTATGAAGAAAAAATTTCCTTTAGAAAAATTTATTGTCGTTTGATTTCTTACAGAAAATTATTTCGTCGATAGATTTACTAAAATTATGTTTTCGATAGATTCCTATAGCAAATGATGTTGCGATAGATTTCCTACAATAAATTGTGTTGTCGCTAGATTTCTAGAAAAGTTCGAGAAAATGATTTGGTCGCGTGGTGTATGAAGAAAAAAATTTTCTTTAGAAAAATATATGTCGTTTGATTTCCTAGAGAAAATTATTTCGTCGATAGATTTACTATAGAAAATATAGAAAATATGTTTTCGATAGATTTCCTATATAAAGATGTTGCCGATAGATTTACTTACAATAAAAATTGTTGTTGGTCGCTAGATGTCAAGAAAGGTACGAGAAATGATTTTGGTCGCTAGAATGTATGAAGAAAAAATTTCCTATAGAAAAATATTGTGTCGTTTGAGTTTCCTACAGAAAATTATTTCGTCGATAGATTTACTATAGAAATTATGTTTTTCGATAGATCTCCTATAGAAAATGATGTTGTCGCTAGATTTACTACATAAATTGTGTTGTCGCTAAATTTCTAGTAAGGTTCGGGAAAATGGGTTTGGTCCGCGTGGTGTATGAAGAAAAAACTTTCCTTTAGAAAAATATATTGTCGTTTGATTTCCTAGAAAAATATTTCGTCTGATAGATTTACTATAGAAAATTACGTCGTCGATATATTTCCGACATAAAATGATGTTGCCGATAGATTTTCCTACTGCAAATTGTGATGTCGCTAGATTTTAAGAAAAGTTTGAGAAAATGATTTTTTCGTTAGATGTATGAAGAAAAATATTACTATTGTTTGATTTCCTACAGAAAATTATTTCGTCGATAGATTACTATAGAAAATTATGTTGTCGATAGATTTCCCATAGAAAATGATGTTGCCGATAGATTACCTACTGCAAATTGTGAAGTCGCAAGATTTCCAGAAAAGTTTAAGAAAATGATTTTTTCGTTAGATGTATGAAGAAAAATTTCCTTTAGAAAAATTTAATGTCGTTTGATTTTCTTTCAGAAAATTATTTCGTCGATAGATTTACTATTGAAAATTATGTTTTCGATAGATTTCCTATAGCAAATGATGTTGCAGATATATTTACTACAATAAATTGTGGTTGTCGCTAGATTTCTAGAAAGTCGAGAAAATGATTTGGTCGCGTGGTGTATGAGAAAAAAAATTTCCTTTAGAAAAATATATTGTCGTTGGAATTCCTAGAGAAAATTATTTCGTGATAGATTTACTATAGAAAATATGTTGTCGATAGATTTCCGACAGAAATGATGTTGCCGATAGATTTCCTACTGCAAATTATGTTGTAGCTAGATTTTAGAAAAGTTCCAGAAAATGATTTGTCACTAGATCTATGAACAAAAAATTTCTTATAGAAAAAATATGCTGTCGTAGATTCCTACAGGAAAATTATTTCGTCGATAGATTTACTATAGCTATTACGTCGTCGATATATTCCCGACAGAAAATGATGTTTGCGATAGCTTTCCTACTGCAAAATTGTGATGTCGCTAGATTTTTAGAAAGTTTGAGAAATGATTTTTTTACGTTAGATTTATGAAGAAAATTTCCTATACCAAAAATATATTCTCGTTTGATTTCTACAGAAAAATTATTTGTCGATAGATTACTATAGAAAATTATGTTTTCGAAGATTTCATATAAGAACAATATGTTGCCGATAGATTTACTACTGCAAATTGTGATGTCGCTAGATTTTAGAAAAGTTTGAGAAATGATTTTTTCGTTAGATGTATGAAGAAAAAAATTTCCTATACCAAATATATTCTCGTTTGATTTCCTACAGAAAATTATTTCGTCGATTAGATTTACTATAGAAAATTATGTTTTCGATAGATTTCCTATAGAAAATGATGTTGCCGATTAGATTTACTACAACAAATTGTGTTGTCGCTAGATTTCTAGAAAAGTTCGAAAAAAGATGTGTCTATAGATGTATGAAGAAAAAATTTCCTATAGAAAAATATATTGCCGTTTGATTTCCTAGAGAAAATTATTTCGTCGATTAGATTTACTATAGAAAATTATGTTTGTCCGATAGCTTTCACATAGAAAAATGATGCTGCCGATAGATTTCCTACAGCAAATTATGTTGTCGCTAGATTTCTAGAAAACTTCGAGAAAATGATATGGTCACTAGATGTATGAAAGAAAAATTTCCTTAGCAAAAACACTGAATCAATTAAGTCTCCGTACAGATGGTTTGTTATTAGTTGAGTTAATATTTTTACCAATAAAACTAAAATTTCTGTTAAGTGATCTTTTTAATTTACTCTTCGGATAATACTGAAATATAATGTGGCAACATTATGGGTCATTTTGCATGTATGATAATGTAATAATGGCTTTTACATGGCAATACTGTATTTTTACATCAAAAAAGTCTCCGTACAATATTTGTTTTTGTATTATAACGGTGTTTCAAGATCTTCTTATCGGTAAAAAAACATTGATTACCACAAAAAAGTGTTTTTTACAAAATAAAATGTTCATAAAATAAACATAAAAAGATATGGAGAATAGAAATAAGCAAATTTCGGTAGATACTAAAAAAATTATAATTGACCTTAAAAGTTCTGGAAAAGTTTATCCGAAATAAGTAAAATTGTTAAAAGACCACGTTCATCCATTCAGTACATCATTCAACAATTTAGAAAAACAGGAACGATGGCAAATAAACCAAGAACAGGTCGCCCAAGGAAAATAGATCACCTGGAGAGGAGAATTATACGAACCGTACAAAATAAGTAAAATTGTTAAAAGACCACGTTCATCCATTCAGTACATCATTCAACAATTTAGAAAAACAGGAACGATGGCAAATAAACCAAGAACAGGTCGCCCAAGGAAATAGATCACCTGGAGAGGAGAATTATACGAACCGTACAAAAAGACCCCAAAATAAGTGCTCCAGTTATTGCAGGGAATATAAAAGTTAGTGATGGAATAACCGTAGACCCTCAGACGGTAAGAAACGCACTTAAAAGAAACGGATACAATGGCCGGGTTAGCCGTAGGAAGCCTTATATTCGAAAAGTTAATATGAAAAAGAGACTTGATTACGCCATTGAACATATTGACAAAGATTTTTTGTTTTGGGATCGAGTTATTTTCAGCGATGAGAGTAAATTTAATATTTTTGGGTCAGATGGAAGAAGAATAGTATGGAGAAAGCCAAATACTGAGATGGACCCAAAGAATTTGACCCCAACAGTAAAGCATGGTGGAGGCAACGTAATGGTATGGGGATGTATGGCTTCTTCTGGTGTGGGCAATCTAGTTTTTATTGAAAATACGATGGATAAATATGCATATTTAAATATTTTAAAGGAAAATGTAAAACAAAGTGCAGAAAAATTGGGTTTGGGGCATTTGTATTACTTCCAGCAAGACAACGACCCCAAACACACCGCGGGAGTAGTAAAAGAATGGCTTATCTATAATGTCCCAAAGCAATTAAATCACCCTGCGCAGTCACCAGATCTCAATCCGATTGAGCATTTATGGGACCACTTGGAAAAAAAGATCCGTCAGCACAATATAACAAATAAAGACCAACTTAAAGCTGTTATCAAGGAGGAATGGGAAAAAATAGACCCTATGACCACAACTAAACTTGTCCATTCCATGAAAAGCAGATTAAATGCTGTAATTGCCAATAGATTTCCTAGGCAAACGATGTTGTCGCTAGATTTCTAGAGAAGTTCGAGAAAATGATTTAGTCGCTAGATGTATGAAGAAAAAAATTTCCTATAGAAAAATAAATTGTCGTTTGGTTTCCTACAGAAAATTATTTCGTCGATAGATTTACTATAGAAAATTACGTTGTCGATAAATTTCCGATAGAAAATGATGTTGCCGATAGATTTCCTACTGCAAATTATGGTGTAGCTAGATTTCTAGAAAAGTTCCCGAAAATGATTTGGTCACTAGATCTATGAAAAAAAAAATTTCTTATAGAAAAATATGCCGTCGTATGATTTCCTACAGAAAATTATTTCGTCGATAGATTTACTATAGAAAATTATGTTTTCGATAGATCTCCTATAGAAAATGATGTTGTCGCTAGATTTACTACAATAAATTGTGTTGTCGCTAGATTTCTAGAAAGGTTCGAGAAAATGGTTTGGTCGCGTGGTGTATGAAGAAAAAAATTTCCTTTAGAAAAATATATTGTCGTTTGATTTCCTAGAGAAAATTATTTCGTCGATAGATTTACTATAGAAAATTACGTCGTCGATATATTTCCGACAGAAAATGATGTTGCCGATAGATTTCCTACTGCAAATTGTGATATCGCTAGATTTTAAGAAAAGTTCGAAAAAATGATTTCATCGCTAGATGTATGAAAAAAAAATTTCCTTTAGAAAAATACACTGAATCAATTAAGTCTCCGTACAGATGGTTTGTTATTAGTTGAGTTAATATTTTTACCAATAAAACTAAAATTTCTGTTAAGTGATCTTTTTAATTTACTCTTCGGATAATACTGAAATATAATGTGGCAACATTATGGGTCATTTTGCATGTATGATAATGTAATAATGGCTTTTACATGGCAATACTGTATTTTTACATCAAAAAAGTCTCCGTACAATATTTGTTTTTGTATTATAACGGTGTTTCAAGATCTTCTTATCGGTAAAAAAACATTGATTACCACAAAAAAGTGTTTTTTACAAAATAAAATGTTCATAAAATAAACATAAAAAGATATGGAGAATAGAAATAAGCAAATTTCGGTAGATACTAAAAAAATTATAATTGACCTTAAAAGTTCTGGAAAAAGTTTATCCGAAATAAGTAAAATTGTTAAAAGACCACGTTCATCCATTCAGTACATCATTCAACAATTTAGAAAAACAGGAACGATGGCAAATAAACCAAGAACAGGTCGCCCAAGGAAAATAGATCACCTGGAGAGGAGAATTATACGAACCGTACAAAATAAGTAAAATTGTTAAAAGACCACGTTCATCCATTCAGTACATCATTCAACAATTTAGAAAAACAGGAACGATGGCAAATAAACCAAGAACAGGTCGCCCAAGGAAAATAGATCACCTGGAGAGGAGAATTATACGAACCGTACAAAAAGACCCCAAAATAAGTGCTCCAGTTATTGCAGGGAATATAAAAGTTAGTGATGGAATAACCGTAGACCCTCAGACGGTAAGAAACGCACTTAAAAGAAACGGATACAATGGCCGGGTTAGCCGTAGGAAGCCTTATATTCGAAAAGTTAATATGAAAAAGAGACTTGATTACGCCATTGAACATATTGACAAAGATTTTTTGTTTTGGGATCGAGTTATTTTCAGCGATGAGAGTAAATTTAATATTTTTGGGTCAGATGGAAGAAGAATAGTATGGAGAAAGCCAAATACTGAGATGGACCCAAAGAATTTGACCCCAACAGTAAAGCATGGTGGAGGCAACGTAATGGTATGGGGATGTATGGCTTCTTCTGGTGTGGGCAATCTAGTTTTTATTGAAAATACGATGGATAAATATGCATATTTAAATATTTTAAAGGAAAATGTAAAACAAAGTGCAGAAAAATTGGGTTTGGGGCATTTGTATTACTTCCAGCAAGACAACGACCCCAAACACACCGCGGGAGTAGTAAAAGAATGGCTTATCTATAATGTCCCAAAGCAATTAAATCACCCTGCGCAGTCACCAGATCTCAATCCGATTGAGCATTTATGGGACCACTTGGAAAAAAAGATCCGTCAGCACAATATAACAAATAAAGACCAACTTAAAGCTGTTATCAAGGAGGAATGGGAAAAAATAGACCCTATGACCACAACTAAACTTGTCCATTCCATGAAAAGCAGATTAAATGCTGTAATTGCCAATAAGGGAGGACCAACAATATATTAGAGTTAAAAGAAAAGAAAGGAAGAATTTTTTATGTAGAAAAAAACGAACTGTACGGAGACTTTTTTGTGTTATTTTATATAAGTAGTTGATGAAATTATCCTTTTTTATGTTTTTAATGAATTCTGTTTTATTTATTTTATGTTATTTCTTAAATTACAACATTTCTTATAAAATAAAATTAAAAAAACCAATCATATTTTGTTTTAATCGATGTTAACTTATCAATATATGAAATGAAGTAATCTGTACGGAGACTTAATTGATTCAGTGTATATTGTCGTTTGATTTCTTACAGAAAATTATATCGTCGATAGATTTACTATTGAAAATTATGTTTTCGATAGATCTCCTATAGAAAATGATGTTGTCGCTAGATTTACTACAATAAATTGTGTTGTCGCTAGATTTCTAGAAAGGTTCGAGAAAATGGTTTGGTCGCGTGGTGTATGAAGAAAAAAAATTCCTTTAGAAAAATATATTCTCGTTTGATTTCCTAGAGAAAATTATTTCGTCGATATATTTCCGACAGAAAATGATGTTGCCGACAGATTTCCTACTGCAAATTGTGATGTCGCTAGATTTTAAGAAAAGTTTGAGAAAATGATTTTTTCGTTAGATGTATGAAGAAAAAATATACTATTGTTTGATTTCCTACAGAAAATTATTTCGTTGATAGATCTACTATAGAAAATTATGTTGCCGATAGATTTCCCATTGAAAATGATGTTGCCGATAGATTACCTACTGCAAATTGTGAAGTCGCAAGATTTCCAGAAAAGTTTAAGAAAATGATTTTTTCGTTAGATGTATGAAGAAAAAATTTCCTTTAGAAAAATTTAATGTCGTTTGATTTCTTTCAGAAAATTATTTCGTCGATAGATTTACTATTGAAAATTATGTTTTCGATAGATTTCCTATAGCAAATGATGTTGCAGATATATTTACTACAATAACTTGTGTTGTCGCTAGATTTCTAGAAAAGTTCGAGAAAATGATTTGGTCGCGTGGTGTATGAAGAAAAAAATTTCCTTTAGAAAAATATATTGTCGTTGGATTTCCTAGAGAAAATTATTTCGTTGATAGATTTACTATACAAAGTTATTTCCTCGATAGATTTACTATAGAAAATTACGATGTCAATAGATTTTCTATAGAAAATGATGTTGCCGATAGATTTACTACAATAAATTGTTTTGTCGCTAGATTTCAAGAAAGGTACGAGATATGATTTGGTCGCTAGATGTATGAAGAAAAAATTTCCTATAGAAAAATATTGTGTCGTTTGATTTCCTACAGAAAATTATTTCGTCGATACATTTACTATAGAAAATTATGTTTTCGATAGATCTCCTATAGAAAATGATGTTGTCGCTAGATTTACTACAATAAATTGTGTTGTCGCTAAATTTCTAGTAAGGTTCGGGAAAATGGTTTGGTCGCGTGGTGTATGAAGAAAAAACTTTCCTTTAGAAAAATATATTGTCGTTTGATTTCCTAGAAAAAATTATTTCGTCGATAGATTTACTATAGAAAATTACGTCGTCGATATATTTCCGACATAAAATGATGTTGCCGATAGATTTCCTACTGCAAATTGTGATGTCGCTAGATTTTAAGAAGAGTTTGAGAAAATGATTTTTTCGTTAGATGTATCAAGAAAAAATTTACTATTGTTCGATTTCCTACAGAAAATTATTTCGTCGATAGATTTACTATAGAAAATTATGTTGTCGATAGATTTCCCATAGAAAATGATGTTGCCGATGGATTACCTACTGCAAATTGTGAAGTCGCAAGATTTCCAGAAAAGTTTAAGAAAATGATTTTTTCGTTAGATGTATGAAGAAAATTTCCTTTAGAAAAATTTAATGTCGTTTGATTTTTTTCAGAAAATTATTTCGTCGATAGATTTACTATAGAAAATTATGTTTTCGATATTTTTCCTATAGCAAATGATGTTGCCGATAGATTTACTACAATAAATTGTGTTGTCGCTAGATTCTAGAAAGGTTCGAGAAAATGATTTGGTCGCGTGGTGTATGAAGAAAAAAATATCCTTTAGAAAAATATATTGTCGTTTGATTTCCTAGAGAAAATTATTTCGTTGATAGATTTACTATAGAAAATTATGTTGTGGATAGATTTCCCATAGAAAATGATGTTGCCGATAGATTTCCTACAGCAAATTATGTTGTCGCTAGATTTCTAGAAAACTTCGAGAAAATGATTTGGTCACTAGATGTATGAAGAAAAAATTTCCTTTAGAAAAATATATTGTCGTTTGAGTGCTTACAGAAAATTATTTCGTCGATAGATTTACTATAGAAAATTATGTTGTCGATAGTTTTCCTATAAAAAATGATGTTGCCGATAGATTTCCTAAAGCAAAAAATTTCTTTTAGAAAAATATGCCGTCGTATGATTTCCTACAGAAAATTATTTCGTCGATAGATTTACTATAGAAAATTTCGATGTCAATAGATTTTCTATAGAAAATGGTGTTGCCGATAGATTTCCCACAGCAAATTATGTTGTCGGTAGATTTCTAGAAAAGTTGATTTTGTCGCCAGACGTATGGAGAAAAAAATTTCCTATAGAAAAATAAATTGTCGTTTGGTTTCCTACAGAAAATTATTTCGTCGATAGATTTACTATAGAAAATTACGTTGTCGATAAATTTCCGACAGAAAATGATGTTGCCGATAGATTTTCTACTGCAAATTATGGTGTAGCTAGATTTCTAGAAAAGTTCCCGAAAATGATTTGGTCACTAGATCTATGAAAAAAAAAAATTTCTTATAGAAAAATATGCCGTCGTATGATTTCCTACAGAAAATTATTTCGTCGATAGATTTACTATAGAAAATTATGTTTTCGATAGATCTCCTATAGAAAATGATGTTGTCGCTAGATTTACTACAATAAATAGTGTTGTCGCTAGATTTCTAGAAAGGTTCGAAAAAATGGTTTGGTCGCGTGGTGTATGAAGAAAAAAATTTCCTTTAGAAAAATATATTGTCGTTTGATTTCCTAGAGAAAATTATTTCGTCGATAGATTTACTATAGAAAATTACGTCGTCGATATATTTCCGACAGAAAATGATGTTGCCGATAGATTTCCTACTGCAAATTGTGATGTCGCTAGATTTTAGGAAAAGTTTGAGAAAATGATTTTTTCGTTAGATGTATGAAGAAAAAATATGCTGTCGTATGATTTCCTACAGCAAATTATTTCGTCGATAGATTTACTATTGAAAATTATGTTTTCGATAGATCTCCTATAGAAAATGATGTCGCTAGATTTACTACAATAAATTGTGTTGTCGCTAGATTTTTAGAAAAGTTTGAGAAAATGATTTTTTCGTTAGATGTATGAAGAAAAAAATTTCCTATAGAAAAATATTGTGTCGTTTGATTTCCTACAGAAAATTATTTCGTCGATAGATTTACTATAGAAAATTATGTTGTCGATAGATTTCCCATAGAAAATGATGTTGTCGATAGATTTCCTACTGCAAATTGTGATGTCGCTAGATTTTTAGAAAAGTTTGAGAAAATGATTTTTTCGTTAGATGTATGAAGAAAAAATTTCCTTTAGAAAAATTTAATGTCGTTTGATTTCCTACAGAAAATTATTTCGTCGATAGATTTACTATAGAAAATTATGTTGCCGATAGATTTCCCATAGAAAATGATGTTGCAGATATATTTACTACAATAACTTGTGTTGTCGCTAGATTTCTAGAAAAGTTCGAGAAAATGATTTGGTCG
This sequence comes from Sarcophaga peregrina, assembly GCA_014635995.1. Lineage (NCBI taxonomy): Eukaryota > Metazoa > Arthropoda > Insecta > Diptera > Sarcophagidae > Sarcophaga > Sarcophaga peregrina. Next base: position 508,173 of record JABZEU010000007.1, read on the forward strand.
CGTGGTGTATGAAGAAAAAAATTTCCTTTAGAAAAATATATTGTCGTTGGATTTCCTAGAGAAAATTATTTCGTTGATAGATTTACTATAGAAAATTATGTTGTCGATAGTTTTCCTATAGAAAATGATGTTGCCGATAGATTTCCTACTGCAAATTATGTTGTAGCTAGATTTCTAGAAAAGTTCCAGAAAATGATTTTGTCACTAGATCTATGAAAAAAAAAATTTCTTATAGAAAAATATGCTGTCGTATGATTTCCTACAGAAAATTATTTCGTCGATAGATTTACTATAGAAAATTATTTCCTCGATAGATTTACTATAGAAAATTACGATGTCAATAGATTTTCTATAGAAAATGATGTTGCCGATAGATTTCCCACAGCAAATTATGTTGTCGCTAGATTTCTAGAAAAGTTCGAGAAAATGATTTGTCGCTAGATGTATGAAGAAAAAAATTTCCTATAGAAAAATATATTGTCGTTTGGTTTCCTACAGAAAATTATTTCGTCGATAGATTTACTATAGAAAATTACGTCGTCGATATATTTCCGACAGAAAATGATGTTGCCGATAGATTTCCTACTGCAAATTGTGATGTCGCTAGATTTTAAGAAAAGTTTGAGAAAATGATTTTTTCGTTAGATGTATGAAGAAAAAATTTCCTTTAGAAAAATATATTGTCGTTTGATTTCTTACAGAAAATTATTTCGTCGATAGATTTACTATTGAAAATTATGTTTTCGATAGATTTCCTATAGAAAATGATGTTGCCGCTAGATTTACTACAATAAATTGTGTTGTCGCTAGATTTCTAGAAAGGTTCGAGAAAATGATTTGGTCGCGTGGTGTATGAAGAAAAAAATTTCCTTTAGAAAAATATATTGTCGTTTGATTTCCTAGAGAAAATTATTTCGTCGATAGATTTACTATAGAAAATTATGTTTTCGATAGATTTCCGCATAGAAAATGATGTTGCCGATGGAATTCCTACTGTAAATTGTGTGATTGTCGCTAGCTTTTAGGAAAAAGTTTGAGAAAATGATTTGTTTTCGTTAGATGTATGGAGAAAAAAATTCCTATAGGCAAAATATATTCTCGTTTGATTTCCTACAGAAAATTATTTCGTCGATAGAATTTACTATAGCAAAATTAACTGTTTTCGATAGATTTCCTATACGAAAATGATTTTGCCGATAGATTTCCTACGCAAAATTAGTGATGTCGCTAGATTTTTAGAAAAGTTTGAGAAAATGATTTTTTCGTAGATTGTATGAAGAAAAAATTTCCTATAGCCAAATATATTCTCGTTTGATTTCCTCACGAAAATTATTTTCGATCGATTAGATTTTACTATTCGAAAATTATGTTTTCGATAGATTTCCTATAGAAAATTATGTTTTCGATAGATTTCCTACAGAAAATGATTTTGCCGATAGATTTACTACAACAAATTGTGTTGTCGCTTGATTTCTAGAAAAGTTCGAAAAAATGATTTTTTCGTTAGATGTATGAAGAAAAAATTTCCTATAGAAAAATATATTGTCGTTTGATTTCTTACAGAAAATTATTTCGTCGATAGATTTACTATAGAAAATTATGTTTTCGATAGATTTCCTATAGAAAATGATGTTGCCGATATATTTACTACAATGAACTTGTGTTGTCGCTAGATTTCTAGAAAGTTCGAGAAAATGATTTGTTCGCTAGATGTATGAAGAAAAAATTTCCTATAGAAAAATATATTGCCGTTTGATTTCCTAGAGAAAATTATTTCGTCGATAGATTTACTATAGAAAATTATGTTGTCGATAGATTTCGCATAGAAAATGATGTTGCCGATAGATTTCCTACAGCAAATTATGTTGTCGCTAGATTTCTAGAAAACTTCGAGAAAATGATTTGGTCACTAGATGTATGAAGAAAAAATTTCCTTTAGAAAAATATATTGTCGTTTGAGTGCTTACAGAAAATTATTTCGTCGATAGATTTACTATAGAAAATTATGTTGTCGATAGTTTTCCTATAGAAAATGATGTTGCCGATAGATTTCCTAAAGCAAATTATGTTGTAGCTAGATTTCTGGAAAAGTTCCAGAAAATGATTTTGTCACTAGATCTATGAAAAAAAAATTTCTTTTAGAAAAATATGCCGTCGTATGATTTCCTACAGAAAATTATTTCGTCGATAGATTTACTATAGAAAATTTCGATGTCAATAGATTTTCTATAGAAAATGATGTTGCCGATAGATTTCCCACAGCAAATTATGTTGTCGGTAGATTTCTAGAAAAGTTGATTTTCTCGCTAGATGTATGGAGAAAAAAATTTCCTATAGAAAAATAAATTGTCGTTTGGATTCCTACAGAAAATTATTTCGTCGATAGATTTACTATAGAAAATTACGTCGTCGATAAATTTCCGACAGAAAATGATGTTGCCGATAGATTTCCTACTGCAAATTATGTTTGTAGCTAGATTTCTAGAAAAGTTCCAGAAAATTATTTTGTCACTAGATCTATGAAAAAAAATTTCTTATAGAAAAATATGCCGTCGTATGATTTCCTACAGAAAATTATTTCGTCGATAGATTTACTATAGAAAATTATTTCCTCGATAGATTTACTATAGAAAATTACGATATCAATAGATTTTCTATAGAAAATGATGTTGCCGATAGATTCCCACAGCAAATTATGTGTCGGTAGATTTCTAGAAAAGTTGATTTTAGTCGCTAGATGTATGCGAGAAAAATTTCCTATAGAAAATATATTGTCGTTTGATTTCCTACA
>JABZEU010000007.1:511463-544815 GCA_014635995.1 Sarcophaga peregrina
TATAATTTTCTGTAGAAAATCAAACGACAATATAATTTTCTATAGGAATCTATCGACAACATAATTTTTCTGTAGAAAATCAAACGACAATATCTATAGGAAATTTTTTTCTACATACATTTAGCGACAAAATCATTTTTCGAACTTTTCAGGAAATCTAGCGACAACATAATTTGCTGTAGGAATCTATCGACAACATCATTTTCTATAGAAATCTATCGACGAAATAATTTTCTGTAGGAATCAAACGACAATATATTTTCTATAGGAAATTTTTTTCTACATACATTTAGCGACAAAATCATTTTCTCGAACTTTTCAGAAATCTAGCGACAACATAATTTGCTGTTGGAAATCTATCAACAACATCATTTTCTACAGGAAATCTATCGACGAATAATTTTCTGTAGGAAATCAACGACAATATAATTTTCTATAGTAAATCTATCGACGAAATAATTTTCTGTAGGAAATCTATCGACAACATAATTTTATATAGTAAAACAATTGGCAATATAATTTTCTATCGACAACATAAATTTCTATAGAAAATTTTTTTCTTCATTCAACTAGCGACAAAATCATTTTCTCGAACTTTTCAGGAAATCTAGCGACAACATAATTTGCTGTAGGAAATCTATTGAGACCATCATTTTCTATAGGAAATCTATCGACGAAATAATTTTCTGTAGGAAATCTATCGACGAAATAATTTTCTGTAGGAAATCAACCGACAATATAATTTTCTGTAGAAAATCAAACGACAATATAATTTTCTATAGGAAATTTTTTTGTTCATACAACTAGCGACAAAATCATATTTTCGAACTTTTCAGGAAATCTAGCGACAACATAATTTGCTTTAGGAAATCTATCGACAACATCATTTTCTATAGAAAATCTATCGACAAAATAATTTTCTGTAGGAAATCAAACGACAATATATTTTTCTATAGGAAATTTTTTTCTACATACATTTAGCGACAAAATCATTTTCTCGAACTTTTCAGGAAATCTAGCGACAACATAATTTGCTGTAGGAAATCTATTGAGACCATCATTTTCTATAGGAAATCTATCGACGAAATAATTTTCTGTAGAAATCTATCGACAACATAATTTTCTATAGAAAATCTGTAGACGAAATAATTTTCTGTAGAAAATCAAACGACAATATAATTTTCTATAGGAAATTTTTTTGTTCATACAACTAGCGACAAAATCATTTTCTCGAACTTTTCAGAAATCTAGCGACAAAATCATTTTTCGAACTTTTCAGGAAATCTAGCGACAACATAATTTGCTTTAGGAAATCTATCGACAACATCATTTTCTATAGAAAATCTGTCGACGAAATAATTTTCTGTAGGAAATCAAACGACAATATATTTTTCTATAGGAAATTTTTTTCTACATACATTTAGCGACAAAATCATTTTCTCGAACTTTTCTAGAAATCTGTCGACAACATCATTTTCTACAGGAAATCTATCAACAACATAATTTTCTATAGTAAATCTATCGACGAAATAATTTTCTATAGGAAATTTTTTTCTGCATATATCTAGCGACAACATAATTTTATATAGTAAAACAATTGGCAATATAATTTTCTGTATGAAATCTATCGACAACATAAATTTCTATAGAAAATTTTTTTCTTCATTCAACTAGCGACAAATTCATTTTCTCGAACTTTTGTAGAAATACAGCGACAACATAATTTGCTGTTGGAAATCTATCAACAACATCATTTTCTATAGGAAATCTATCGACGAAATAATTTTCTGTAGGAAATCAACCGACAATATAATTATCTATAGGAAATTTTTTTGTTCGTACAATTAGCGACAAAATCATTTTCTCGAACTTTTCAGGAAATCTAGCGACAACATAATTTTTCTGTAGGAATCAAACGACAATATAATTTTCTGTAGGAAATCTATCAACAACATCATTTTCTGTAGGAAATCAACCGACATATAATTTTCTATCGACAACATAATTTCTGTGGAAATCAACCGACAATATAATTTTCTGTAGAAAATCAAACGACAAGTATAATTTCTATAGGGAAATTTTTTTGTTTCATACAACTAGCGACAAAATCATATTTTCGAACTTTTCAGGAAATCTAGCGACACCATTATTTAGCTTTAGGAAATCTATCGACAACATCATTTTCTATAGAAAATCTGTAGACGAAATATTTTCTGTAGGAAAGTCAAACGACAATATATTTTCTTATAGGAAATTTTTTTCTACATACCATTTAGCGACAAATCATTTTCTCGAACTTTTCTAGAAATCTATCGACAACATCATTTTCTACAGGAAATCTATCAACAACATAATTTTCTATAGTAAATCTATCGACGAAATAATTTTCTGTAGGAAAGCTATCGACAACATAATTTTATATAGTAAAACAATTGGCAATATAATTTTCTGTATGACAATCTATTCGGACAAACATAAATTTCTATAGAAAATTTTTTTTCTTCATTCAACTAGCGACAAATTCATTTTCTCGAACTTTTGTAGAATACTAGCGACCAACATAGTTTGCTGTTGGAAATCTATCAACAACATCATTTTCTATAGGAATCTATCGACGAAATAATTTTTTTGTAGGAAATCAACCGACAATATAATTATCTATAGGACATTTTTTTGTTTCGTACAATTAGCGACAAAATCATTTTATCGAACTTTGTTGATATCTAGCGACACATAATTTGCTGTTGGAAAGCTATTAGCAACATTCATTTTCTATAGGAAATCTATCGTTGACCAACATCATTTTCTATTGAAATCTCTCGTACGAACGAAATAATTTTACTGTAGAAATCAAACGACAATATCTATAGGAAATTTTTTTGTTCATACAACTAGCGACAAAATCATTTTCTCGAACTTTTCTAGAAATTTTGAAATCTATCGACGAAATAATTTTCTGTAAGAAATCAAACGACAATATATTTTTCTATAGGAAATTTTTTTCTACATACATTTAGCGACAAAATCATTTTCTCGAACTTTTCTAGAAATCTATCGACAACATCATTTTCTACAGGAAATCTATCGACAACATAATTTTCTATAGTAAATCTATCGACGAAATAATTTTCTGTAGGAAAGCTATCGACAACATAATTTTATATAGTAAAACAATTGGCAATATAATTTTCTGTATGAAATCTATCGACAACATCATTTTCTATAGAAATCTATCGACAACATAAATTTCTATAGAAAATTTTTTTCTTCATTCAACTAGCGACAAATTCATTTTCTCGAACTTTTGTAGAAATACAGCGACAACATAATTTGCTGTTGGAAATCTATCAACAACATCATTTTCTATAGGAATCTATCGACGAAATAATTTTCTGTAGAAAATCAAACGACAATATATTTTTCTATAGGAAATTTTTTTCTACATACATTTAGCGACAAAATCATTTTCTCGAACTTTTCTAGAAATCTATCGACAACATCATTTTCTATAGAAATCTATCGACAACATCATTTTCTACAGGAAATCTATCGACAACATCATTTTCTATAGTAAATCTATCGACGAAATATTTTCTGTAGGAAATCAACGACAATATAATTTTCTGTAGGAAATCTATCGACAACATAATTTGCTTTAGGAAATCTATCGACAAAATAATTTTCTGTAGAAAATCAAACGACAATATAATTTTCTGTATGAAATCTATCGACAACATAAATTTCTATAGAAAATTTTTTTCTTCATTCAACTAGCGACAAAATCATTTTCTCGAACTTTTGTAGAAATACAGCGACAACATAATTTGCTGTAGGAAATCTATCAACAACATCATTTTCTATAGAAAATCTGTCGACGAAATAATTTTCTGTAGGAAATCAAACGACAATATATATTTTCTATAGGAAATTTTTTGTCATACCATTAGCGACAAAATCATTTTCTCGAACTTTTAGAAATCTATCGACAACATCATTTTCTACAGGAAAAATCTATCAACAACATAATTTCTATAGTAAATCTATCGACGAAATAATTTCTGTAGGAAAGCTATCGACAACATAATTTTATATAGTAAAACAATTGGCAATATAATTTCTGTATGAAATCTATCGACAACATAATTTCTATAGAAAATTTTTTTCTTCATTCAACTAGCGACAAATTCATTTTCTCGAACTTTTGTAGAAATACAGCGACAACATAGTTTGCTGTTGGAAATCTATCAACAACATCATTTTCTATAGGAAATCTATCGACGAAATAATTTTTCTGTAGGAAATCAACCGACAATATAATTATCTATAGGAAATTTTTTTGTTCGTACAATTAGCGACAAAATCATTTTCTCGAGCTTTTCAGGAAATCTAGCGACAACATAATTTGCTGTTGGAAAACTATTAGCAACATCATTTTCTGTAGGAAATCTATTGACAACATCATTTTCTATTGGAAATCTCTCGACGAAATAATTTTCTGTAGAAAATCAAACGACAATATCTATAGGAAATTTTTTTGTTCATACAACTAGCGACAAAATCATTTCTTCGAACTTTTCTAGAAATTTTGCGACAACATAATTTGCTGTAGGATATCTATCGACAACATCATTTTCTATAGTAAATCTATCGACAAAATAATTTTCTGTAGGAAATCAAACGACAATATAATTTTCTATAGGAAATTCTTTTCTACATACATTTAGTGACAAAAACATTTTCTCGAACTTTTCAGGAAATCTAGCGACAACATAATTTGCTGTAGGAAATCTATCGAGAACATCATTTTCTATAGGAAATCTATCGACGAAATAATTTTCTGTAGGAAAACAATTGGCAATATAATTTTCTGTATGAAATCTATCGACAACATAAATTTCTATAGAAAATTTTTTTCTTCATTCAACTAGCGACAAATTCATTTTCTCGAACTTTTGTAGAAATACAGCGACAACATAGTTTGCTGTTGGAAATCTATCAACAACATCATTTTCTATAGGAAATCTATCGACGAAATAATTTTTTTGTAGGAAATCAACCGACAATATAATTATCTATAGGAAATTTTTTTGTTCGTACAATTAGCGACAAAATCATTTTCTCGAACTTTTGTTGATATCTAGCGACAACATAATTTGCTGTTGGAAAACTATTAGCAACATCATTTTCTGTAGGAAATCTATCGACAACATCATTTTCTATTGGAAATCTCTGCACGAAAGAATTTTCTGTAGAAAATCAAACGACAATATCTATAGGAAATTTTTTTGTTCATACAACTAGCGACAAAATCATTTCTTCGAACTTTTCTAGAAATTTTGCGACAACATAATTTGCTGTGAGGAATCTATCGACAACATCATTTTCTATAGTAAATCTATCGACAAAGTAATTTCTGTAGGAAATCAAACGGACAATATAATTTTCTATAGGAAATTCTTTTCTACATACATTTAGTGACAAAAACATTTTCTCGAACTTTTCAGGAAATCTAGCGACAACATAATTTGCTGTAGGAAATCTATCGAGAACATCATTTTCTATAGGAACTCTATCGACGAAATAATTTTCTGTAGGAAACCAACCGACAATATAATTTTCTGTATGAAATCTAACGACAACAAAATTTTCTATAGAAAATTTTTTCTTCATACAACTAGCGACAAATCATTTTCTCGAACTTTTGTGATATCTAGCGACAACATAATTTGCTGTTGGAAAATTATTAGCAACATCATTTTCTATAGGAAATCTATCGACAACATCATTTTCTATTGGAAATCTCTCGACGAAATAATTTCTGTAGAAATCAAACGACAATATTCTATAGGAAATTTTTTTGTTCATACAACTAGCGACAAAATCATTTTATCGAACTTTTCAGAAATCTAGCGACAACATAATTTGCTGTAGGAAATCTATCGACAACATCATTTTCTATAGGAAATCTATCGACGAAATAATTTTCTGTAGGAAATCAAACGACAATATATTTTTCTATAGGAAATTTTTTTCTACATACATTTAGCGACAAAATCATTTTCTCGAACTTTTCTAGAAATCTATCGACAACATCATTTTCTACAGGAAATCTATCGACAACATCATTTTCTATAGTAAATCTATCGACGAAATAATTTTCTGTAGGAAATCTATCGACAACATAATTTTATATAGTAAAACAATTGGCAATATAATTTTCTGTAGAAATCTATCGACAACATATATTTTCTATAGAAAATTTTTTTCTTCATTCAACTAGCGACAAAATCATTTTCTCGAACTTTTGTAGAAATACAGCGACAACATAATTTGCTGTAGGATATCTATCGACAACATCATTTTCTATAGGAAATCTATCGACGAAATAATTTTCTGTAGGAAATCAAACGACAATATAATTTTCTATAGGAAATTTTTTTTGTTCGTGCAATAGTAGCGACAAAATCATTTTCTCGAACTTTTGCTGAATCTAGCCGACACCATAATTTGCTGTTGGAAAACTATAGCAACATCATTTTCTGTAGGAAATCTATTGACAACATCATTTTCTATTGGAAATCTTCGACGAATAATTTTCTGTAGAAAATCAAACGACAATATCTATAGGAAATTTTTTTGTTCATACAACTAGCGACAAACCATTTCTTCAAACCTTTTCTAGAATTTTTTGCGACAACATAATTTGCTGTGAGATATCTATCGACAACATCATTTTCTATAGTAAATCTATCGACAAAGTAATTTTCTGTAGGAAATCAAACGACAATATAATTTTCTAAGGAAATTGTTTTCTACATACATTTAGTGACAAAAAACATTTCTCGAACTTTTCATGGAAATCTAGCGACAACATAATTTGCTGTAGGAAATCTATCGAGAACATCATTTTCTATAGGAACTCTATCGACGAAATAATTTTCTGTAGGAAACCAACCGACAATATAATTTTCTGTATGAAATCTAACGACAACAAAATTTTCTATAGAAAATTTTTTTCTTCATACAACTAGCGACAAAATCATTTTCTCGAACTTTTGTTGATATCTAGCGACAACATAATTTGCTGTTGGAAAATTATTAGCAACATCATTTTCTGTAGGAAATCAAACGACAATATAATTTTCTATCGACAACATCATTTTCTATTGGAAATCTCTCGACGAAATAATTTTCTGTAGAAAATCAAACGACAATATCTATAGGAAATTTTTTTCTTCATTCAACTAGCGACAAAATCATTTTTCGAACTTTTCAGAAATCTAGCGACAACATAATTTGCTGTAGGAAATCTATCGACAACATCATTTTCTATAGGAAATCTATCGACGAAATAATTTTCTGTAGGAAATCAAACGACAATATATTTTTCTATAGGAAATTTTTTTCTACATACATTTAGCGACAAAATCATTTTCTCGAACTTTTCTAGAAATCTAGCGACAAAATCATTTTCTCGAACTTTTCTAGAAATCTATCGACAACATCATTTTCTGTAGGAAATCAAACGACAATATAATTTTCTATCGACAACATAATTTTCTATAGTAAATCTATCGACGAAATAATTTTCTGTAGGAAAGCTATCGACAACATAATTTTATATAGTAAAACAATTGGCAATATAATTTTCTGTATGAAATCTATCGACAACATAAATTTCTATAGAAAATTTTTTTCTTCATTCAACTAGCGACAAATTCATTTTCTCGAACTTTTCTAGAAATTTTGCGACAACATAATTTGCTGTTGGAAATCTATCACAACATCATTTTCTATAGGAAATCTATCGACGAAATAATTTTCTGTAGGAAATCAACCGACAATATAATTATTTATAGGAAATTTTTTTGTTCGTACAATTAGCGACAAAATCATTTTCTCGAACTTTTCAGAAAATCTAGCGACAACATAATTTGCTGTAGGAAATCTATCGACAACATCATTTTCTATAGAAAATCTGTCGACGAAATAATTTTCTGTAGGAAATCAAACGACAATATATTTTTCTATAGGAAATTTTTTTCTACATACATTTAGCGACAAAATCATTTTCTCGAACTTTTCTAGAAATCTATCGACAACATCATTTTCTACAGGAAATCTATCAACAACATAATTTTCTATAGTAAATCTATCGACGAAATAATTTTCTGTAGGAAAGCTATCGACAACATAATTTTATATAGTAAAACAATTGGCAATATAATTTTCTGTATGAAATCTATCGACAACATAAATTTCTATAGAAAATTTTTTTCTTCATTCAACTAGCGACAAATTCATTTTCTCGAAGTTTTGTAGAAATATAGCGACAACATAATTTGCTGTAGGAATATCTTCGATCAACATCATTTTCTATAGGAAATCTATCGACGAAATAATTTTCTGTAGGAAACCAACCGACAATATAATTTTCTGTATGAATTTTTTTTCTTCTGTATACTAGCGACAGAATCATTTTCTCCAACTTTTGCTGATATCTAGCCACAACATAATTTGCTGTTGGAAAACTATTAGCACATAATTTTATATAGGAAATCTATCGACAAACATCATTTCTATTGGAAATCTCTCGACGAAATATTTTCTGTAGGAAATCAAAACGGCAATATATTGTTCTTAGGAAATTTTTTCTACATACATTTAGCGACAAAAATCATTTTCTAGAACTTTCAGGAAATCTAGCGACAACATAATTTGCTTTAGGAAAATCTATCGGACAAACATCATTTTCTATAGAAATTGTAGACGGAATAATTTTCTGTAGGAAATCAAAACGACAATTATATTTTTCTATAGGAAATTTTTTCTAAAATCTATCGACAACATCATTTTCTATAGAAATCTATCGACAACATAATTTTCTGTAGAAAATCAAACGACAATATAATTTTCTATCGACAACATCATTTTCTACAGGAAATCTATCAACAACATAATTTTCTATAGTAAATCTATCGACGAAATAATTTTCTGTAGGAAAGCTATCGACAACATAATTTTATATAGTAAAACAATTGGCAATATAATTTTCTGTATGAAATCTATCGACAACATAATTTTCTATAGAAAATTTTTTTCTTCATTCAACTAGCGACAAAATCATTTCTTCGAACTTTTCTAGAAATTTTGCGACAACATAATTTTCTATAGAAATCTATCGACAACATAATTTGCTGTTGGAAATCTATCAACAACATCATTTTCTATAGGAAATCTATCGACGAAATAATTTTCTGTAGGAATCAACCGACAATATAATTATCTATAGGAAATTTTTTTGTTCGTACAATTAGCGACAAAATCATTTTCTCGAACTTTTCAGGAAATTCTAGCGACAACATTAATTTGCTGTTGGAAAACTATTAGCAACTATCATCTTTCTGTAGGAAATCTATTGACAACATCATTTTCTATTGGAAATCTCTCGACGAAATAACCCCGACATAATTTTCTGTAGAAAATCAAACGACCATATCTATAGGAAATTTTTTTGTTCATACAACTAGCGACAAATCCATTTCCGTCCAACTTTTCTAGAATTCTTGTCGACAACATCCATTTTCTACAGTGAAATCTATCATCGACACCATCATTTTCTATAGCTAAATCTATCGACAAAGTTAATTTTCTGTAGGAATCAAACGGGACAATATAATTTTCTATAGGAAATTGTTTTCTACATACATTTAGTGACAAAAACATTTCTCCGAACGTTTCAGGAAATCTAGCGACAAAATCATTTTCTCGAACTTTTCTAGAAATCTATCGACAACATCATTTTCTGTAGGAATCAAACGACAATATAATTTTCTATAGAAATCTATCGACGAAATAATTTTCTGTAGGAAACCAACCGACAATATAATTTTCTGTATGAAATCTAACGACAACAAAATTTTCTATAGAAAATTTTTTTCTTCATACAACTAGCGACAAAATCATTTTCTCGAACTTTTGTTGATATCTAGCGACAACATAATTTGCTGTTGGAAAACTATTAGCAACATCATTTTCTATAGGAAATCTATCGACAACATCATTTTCTATTGGAAATCTCTCGACGAAATAATTTTCTGTAGAAAATCAAACGACAATATCTATAGGAAATTTTTTTGTTCATACAACTAGCGACAAAATCATTTTCTCGAACTTTTCAGGAAATCTAGCGACAACATAATTTGCTGTAGGAAATCTATCGACAACATCATTTTCTATAGAAATCTATCGACGAAATAATTTTCTGTAGGAAATCAAACGACAATATATTTTTCTATAGGAAATTTTTTTCTGCATATATCTAGCGACAACATCATTTTCTATTGGAAATCTCTCGACGAAATAATTTTCTGTAGAAAATCAAACGACAATATAATTTTCTATCGACAACATCATTTTCTATAGGAAATTTTTTTCTGCATATATCTAGCGACAACATAATTTTCTATAGTAAATCTATCGACGAAATAATTTTCTGTAGAAATCTATCGACAACATAATTTTATATAGTAAAACAATTGGCAATATAATTTTCTGTATGAAATCTATCGACAACATCATTTTCTATAGAAAATTTTTTTCTTCATTCAACTAGCGACAAATTCATTTTCTCGAACTTTTGTAGAAATACAGCGACAACATAATTTGCTGTAGGAAATCTATCGACAACATCATTTTCTATAGGAAATCTATCGACGAAATAATTTTCTGTAGGAAATCAACCGACAATATAATTATCTATAGGAAATTTTTTTGTTCGTACAATTAGCGACAAAATCATTTTCTCGAACTTTTCTAGAAATCTATCGACAAAATAATTTTCTGTAGGAAAGCTATCGACAACATAATTTGCTGTTGGAAAACTATTAGCAACATCATTTTCTGTAGGAAATCTATCGACAACATCATTTTCTATTGGAAATCTCTCGACGAAATAATTTTCTGTAGAAAATCAAACGACAATATAATTTTCTATAGGAAATTTTTTTGTTCATACAACTAGCGACAAAATCATTTTCTCGAACTTTTCTAGAAATCTATCGACAACATCATTTTCTACAGGAAATCTATCGACAACATAATTTGCTGTAGGAAATCTATCGACAACATCATTTTCTATTGGAAATCTCTCGACGAAATAATTTTCTGTAGGAAATCAAACGACAATATATTTTTCTATAGGAAATTCTTTTCTACATACATTTAGTGACAAAATCATTTTCTCGAACTTTTCTAGAAATCTATCGACAACATAATTTGCTGTTGGAAAACTATTAGCAACATCATTTTCTGTAGGAAATCTATCGACAACATCATTTTCTATAGGAAATTTTTTTGTTCATACAACTAGCGACAAAATCATTTCTTCGAACTTTTCTAGAAATTTTGCGACAACATAATTTGCTGTAGGAAATCTATCGACAACATCATTTTCTATAGGAAATCTATCGAGAACATCATTTTCTATAGAAAATTATATTGTCGTTTGATTTCCTACAGAAAATTATTTCGTCGATAGATTTACTATAGAAAATGATGTTGTCGATAGATATCCTACAGCAAATTATGTTGTCGCAAAATTTCTAGAAAAGTTCGAAGAAATGATTTTGTCGCTAGTTGTATGAAGAAAAAAATTTCCTATAGAAAATTATGTTGTCGATAGATTTCTAGAAAAGTTCGAGAAAATGATTTTGTCACTAAATGTATGTAGAAAAGAATTTCCTACAGAAAAATATATATTGTCGTTTGATTTCCAACAGAAAATTATTGTGTGTCGACAGATTTCTATAGAAAATGATGTTGACGATAGATTTCGTAAAGCAAATTATGTTGTTGATAGATTTCCATGGTAGAAAAATGATGTTGTCGATAGATTCTAGAAAAGTGCGAGAAAATGATTTTTGTCGCTAAATGTATGTAGAGAAAAAATTTCCTATAGAAAAATATATTGTCGTTGAATTTCTTACAGAAAATTATTTCGTGTCGAGAGATTTCCTATAGAAAATGATGTTCTCAAGAGATTTTCTTCAGGGCAAATTATGTTTCCGCTAGATTTGCCTGAAAAGATTCGAGAAAATGATTTGTCGCTAGTTGTATGAAGCAAAAAAATTTCCATAAATATTGTCGTTTTGATTTCCTAAAGAAAATGACTTGGTCGATTAGAGTTCCTATAGAAATGATGTTCTTCTGATAGATTTCCTATCAGCAAATTAGGTTGTCGCTAGATTTTCCATGAAAAGTTCGAGAAAATGTTTTTGGTCACTAAATGTCATGTAGAAAACAATTTCCTATAGAAAATTATATTGTCGTTTTGATTTCCTACAGAAAATTACTTTGTCGATAGATTTACTATAGAAAAATGATGTTGTCGATAGATATCTCACAGCAAATTATGTTGTCGCAAAAATTCTAGAAAAGTTTGAAGAATGGTTTTGTCGCTAGTTGTAGAACGAAAAAAAGTTTCCTAATGATAGGGTCCGTGTGATTTTCTACAGAAAATTATTATCGTCGAGAGATTTCCAATAGAAAATGATGTTTGTCGATACATTTCCTATAGAAAATGATGATTGCTAATTATTTTTCCCAAAAAGCAAATTAGTGTGGTGGCTAGAGATCAGCAAAAGTTGGAGAAAATGATTCTGTCAGCTAGTATACAACAAGAAAAAAAAAATTCATAAACAGAAAAATATATTGGTCGGTTGGTTTCCTACAGAAAATTATTTCGTCTGCAGATTTCCTATAGAATATGTTTGTTGATAGATTCCAACAGGAAACTTATGTTGTCGCTGTATTCTACAAAAGTTCGAGAAAATGAATTTGTCGCTAGTTGAATGAAGAAAAAAATTTTCTATAGAAATTTTATGTTGTCGATAGATTTCATACAGAAAATTATATTGCCAATTGTTTTACTATATAAAATTATGTTGTCGATAGCTTCCTACAGAAAATTATTTCGTCGATAGATTTACTATAGAAAATTATGTTGTTGATAGATTTCCTGTAGAAAATGATGTTGTCGACAGATTTCTAGAAAAGTTCGAGAAAATGATTTTGTCGCTAAATGTATGTAGAAAAAAATTTCCTATAGAAAAATATATTGTCGTTTGATTTCCTACAGAAAATTATTTCGTCTACAGATTTTCTATAGAAAATGATGTTGTCGATAGATTTCCTAAAGCAAATTATGTTGTCGCTAGATTTCCTGAAAAGTTTGAAAATATGATTTTGTCGCTAGTTGTATGAACAAAAAAATTTCCTATAGAAAATTATATTGTCGTTTGATTTTCTACAGAAAATTATATTGTCGGTTGATTTCCTACAGAAAATTATTTCGTCGATAGAGTTCCTATAGAAAATGATGGTCTCAATAGATTTCCTACAGCAAATTATGTTGTCGCTAGATTTCCTGAAAAGTTCGAGAAAATGATTTTGTCACGAAATGTATTTAGAAAAGAATTTCCTATAGAAAATTATATTGTCGTTTGATTTCCTACGGAAAATTATTTCGTCGATAGATTTACTATAGAAAATGATGTTGTCGATTAGATATCCTACAGCAAATTATGTTGTCGCAAAATTTCTAGAAAAGTTCGAAGAAATGATTTTGTCGCTCGATATATGCAGAAAAAAATTTCCTTTTGAAAATTATGTTGTCGATAGATTTCTAGAAAAGTTCGAGAAAATGATTTTGTCACTAAGTGTATGTAGAAAAGAATTTCCTACAGAAAATTATATTGTCGTTTGATTTCCTACAGAAAATTATTTTGTCGACAGATTTTCTATAGAAAATGATGTTGACGATAGATTTCGTACAGCAAATTATGTTGTTGATAGATTTCCTGTAGAAAATGATGTTGTCGATAGATTTCTAGAAAAGTTCGAGAAAATGATTTTGTCGCTAAATGTATGTAGAAAAAAATTTCCTATAGAGAAATATATTGTCGTTTGATTTCTTACAGAAAATTATTTCGTCGAGAGATTTCCAATAGAAAATGATGTTGTCGCTAGATATCAACAAAAGTTCGAGAAAATGATTTTGTCGCTAGTTGTATGAAGAAAAAAATTTTCTATAGAAAATTTTGTTGTCGTTAGATTTCATACAGAAAATTATATGGTCGGTTGGTTCCTACAGAAAATTATTTCGTCGATAGAGTTTCTATAGAAAATGATGTTCTCGATAGATTTCCTACAGCAAATTATGTTGGTCGACTAGATTTCCTGAAAAGTTCGAGAAATGATTTGTCACTAAATGTATTAGAAAAGAATTTCCTATAGAAAATTATATTGTCGTTTGATTTCCTACAGAAAATTATTTCGTGATAGATTTACTATAGAAAATGATGTTGTCGATTAAGATTTCCTACAGCAAATTATGTTGTCGCAAAATTTCTAGAAAAGTTCGAAGAAATGATTTTGTCGCTAGATATCAACAAAAGTTCGAGAAAATGATTTTGTCGCTAGTTGTATGAACAAAAAAATTTCCTTTTGAAAATTATGTTGTCGATAGATTTCTAGAAAAGTTCGAGAAAATGATTTTGTCACTAAGTGTATGTAGAAAAGAATTTCCTACAGAAAATTATATTGTCGTTTGATTTCCTACAGAAAATTATTTTGTCGACAGATTTTCTATAGAAAATGATGTTGTCGATAGATTTCGTACAGCAAATTATGTTGTTGATAGATTTCCTGTAGAAAATGATGTTGTCGATAGATTTCTAGAAAAGTTCGAGAAAATGATTTTGTCGCTAAATGTATGTAGAAAAAAATTTCCTATAGAGAAATATATTGTCGTTTGATTTCTTACAGAAAATTATTTCGTCGAGAGATTTCCAATAGAAAATGATGTTGTCGCTAGATATCAACAAAAGTTCGAGAAAATGATTTTGTCGCTAGTTGTATGAAGAAAAAAATTTTCTATAGAAAATTTTGTTGTCGTTAGATTTCATACAGAAAATTATATTGTCGGTTGGTTTCCTACAGAAAATTATTTCGTCGATAGAGTTTCTATAGAAAATGATGTTCTCGATAGATTTCCTACAGCAAATTATGTTGTCGCTAGATTTCCTGAAAAGTTCGAGAAAATGTTTTTGTCACTAAATGTATGTAGAAAAGAATTTCCTATAGAAAATTATATTGTCGTTTGATTTCCTACAGAAAATTATTTTGTCGATAGATTTACTATAGAAAATGATGTTGTCGATAGATATCTCACAGCAAATTATGTTGTCGCAAAATTTCTAGAAAAGTTCGAAGAAATGATTTTGTCGCTAGTTGTATGAACAAAAAAATTTCCTATAGATATTGTCGTTTGATTTTCTACAGAAAATTATTTCGTCGAGAGATTTCCAATAGAAAATGATGTTGTCAATAGATTTCCTACAGAAAATGATGTTGCTAATAGTTTTCCAACAGCAAATTATGTTGTCGCTAGATTTCCTGAAAAGTTCGAGAAAATGATTTTGTCGCTAGTTGTATGAACAAAAAAATTTCCTATAGAAAATTATATTGTCGGTTGATTTCCTACAGAAAATTATTTCGTCGATAGATTTCCTATAGAAAATGATGTTGTTGATAGATTTCCAACAGCAAATTATGTTGTCGCTAGATTTCTACAAAAGTTCGAGAAAATGATTTTGTCGCTAGTTGTATGAAGAAAAAAATTTTCTATAGAAATTATGTTGTCGATAGATTTCATACAGAAAATTATATTGCCAATTGTTTTACTATATAAAATTATGTTGTCGATAGATTTCCTACAGAAAATTATTTCGTCGATAGATTTCTATAGAAAATTTTGTTGTCGATAGATTTCCTGTAGAAAATGATGTTGTCGATAGATTTCTATAGAAAATGATGTTGTCGATAGATTTCTATAGAAAATTATGTTGTCGATAGATTTCTATAGAAAATGATGTTGCCGATAGATTTCCTAAAGAAAATTACGTTGTTGATAGATTTCCTACTGCAAATTGTGATGTCGCTAGATTTCTAGAAAAGTTCGAGAAAATGTTTTTGTCACTAAATGTATGTAGAAAAAAATTTCCTATAGAAAATTATGTTGTTGATAGATTTCCTACAGCAAATTATGTTGTCGTTAGATTTCCTACAGCAATTATGTTGTCGCTAGATATATGCAGAAAAAAATTTTCTATAGAAAATTATTTGTCGATAGATTTACTATAGAAAATTATGTTGTCGATAGATTTCTACAGAAAATTATTTGTCGATAGATTTCTATAGAAAATGATGTGTCGATAGATTTCTACAGCAAATTATGTTGTCGCAAAATTTCTAGAAAAGTTCGAGAAAATGATTTTGTCGCTAGTTGTATGAAGAAAAAATTTTCTATAGAAAATTATATTGTCGTTTGATTTTCTACAGAAAATTATTTTGTCGATAGATTTACTATAGAAAATGATGTTCTCGATAGATTTCCTGTAGAAAATGATGTTGCTGATAGATTTCCAACAGCAAATTATGTTGTCGCTAGATTTCTACAAAAGTTCGAGAAAATGATTTTGTCGCTAGTTGTATGAACAAAAAAATTTCCTATAGATATTTTCGTTTGATTTTCTACAGAAAATTATTTCGTCGATAGATTTCTATAGAAAATTATGTTGTCGATAGATTTCCTACAGAAAATTATTTGTCGATAGATTTACTATAGAAAATTATGTTGTTGATAGATTTCCTATAGAAAATATGTTGTCGATAGATTTCTAGAAAAGTTCGAGAAAATGATTTTGTCGCTAGATGTATGAAGAAAAAAATTTTCTATAGAAATTATGTTGTCGATAGATTTCCTGTAGAAAATGATGTTGTCGATAGATTTCTAGAAAAGTTCGAAAAATGATTTTGTCGCTAGGTATGTAGAAAAAAATTTCCTATAGAAAATTATTGTCGTTTGATTTCCTACAGAAAATTATTTCGTCGATAGATTTACTATAGAAAATTATTTCGTCGATAGATTTCTAGAAAAGTTCGAGAAAATGATTTTGTCGCTAGATGTATGAAGAAAAAAATTTTCTATAGAAAATTTTGTTGTCGTTAGATTTCATACAGAAAATTATTTCGTCGATAGATTTCCTATAGAAAATGATGTTGTCGATAGATTCCTACAGCAAATTATGTTGTCGCTATATTTCTACAAAAGTTCGAGAAAATGATTTGAACTTGAATGAAGAAAAAATTTTCTATAGAAAATTTTGTTGTCGATAGATTCCATACAGAAAATTATATTGCCAATGTTTTACTATATAAAATTATGTTGTCGATAGATTCCTACAGAAAATTATTCGTCGATAGATTTACTATAGAAAATGATGTTGTCGATAGATTTCCTGCAGCAAAGTATGTTGTCACAAGATTTCTAGAAAAGTTCGAGAAAATGATTTTGTCGCTAGATTTCTACAAAAGTTCGAGAAAATGATTTTGTCGCTAGTTGTATGAAGAAAAAATTTTCTATAGAAAATTATGTTGTCGATAGATTTCTATAAAAGTTCGAGAAAATGATTTTGTCGCTAGTTGTATGAACAAAAAAATTTCCTATAGATATTGTCGTTTGATTTTCTACAGAAAATTATTTCGTCGATAGATTTCCTATAGAAAATTTTGTTGTCGATAGATTTCCTATAGAAAATTATGTTGTCAATAGATTTCCTACAGAAAATTATGTTGTCGCTAGATATCAACAAAAGTTCGAGAAAATGATTTTGTCGCTAGTTGTATGAAGAAAAAAATTTTCTATAGAAAATTTTGTTGTCGTTAGATTTCATACAGAAAATTATATTGTCGGTTGGTTTCCTACAGAAAATTATTTCGTCGATAGATTTCCTATAGAAAATGATGTTGTCGATAGATTCCTACAGCAAATTATGTTGTCGCTAGATTTCCTGAAAAGTTCGAGAAAATGTTTTTGTCACTAAATGTATGTAGAAAAGAATTTCCTATAGAAAATTATATTGTCGTTTGATTCCTACAGAAAATTATTTCGTCGATAGATTTACTATAGAAAATGATGTTGTCGATAGATTTCTAGAAAAGTTCGAGAAAATGATTTTGTCGCTAAATGTATGTAGAAAAGAATTTCCTATAGAAAATTATTTGTCGATAGATTTCTATAAAAGTTCGAGAAAATGATTTTGTCGCTAGTTGTATGAACAAAAAAATTTCCTATAGATAATTATATTGTCGTTGATTTCCTACAGAAAATTATTTCGTCGATAGATTTCTATAGAAAATGATGTTGTTGATAGATTTCCAACAGCAAATTATGTTGTCGCTAGATATCAACAAAAGTTCGAGAAAATGATTTTGTCGCTAGTTGTATGAAGAAAAAAATTTTCTATAGAAAATTTTGTTGTCGTTAGATTTCATACAGAAAATTATATTGTCGTTTGATTTTCTACAGAAAATTATTTCGTCGATAGATTTCTATAGAAAATGATGTTGTCGATAGATTTCCTACAGCAAATTATGTTGTCGCTAGATTTCTAGAAAAGTTCGAAAAAATGATTTTGTAGCTAGTTGTATGAAGAAAAAAATTTCCTGTTGGAAATTATATTGTCGTTAGATTTCCTACAGAAAATTGATTCGTCGATAGATTTACTATAGAAAATTATGTTGTCGATAGATTTCCTATAGAAAATTATGTTGTCGATAGATTTCTAGAAAAGTTCGAGAAAATGATTTTGTCGCTAAATGTATGTAGAAAAAATTTCCTATAGAAAATTATATTGTCTTTTGATTTCATACAGAAAATTATATTGCCAATAGTTTTACTATATAAAATTATGTTGTCGATAGATTTCCTACAGAAAATATTTCGTCGATAGATTTACCATAGAAAATGATGTTATCGATAGATTTCCTGCAGCAAAGTATGTTGTCGCAAGATTTTAGAAAAGTTCGAGAAAATGATGTTGTCGCTATATTTCTACAAAAGTTCGAGAAAATGATGTTGTTGATAGATTTCCAACAGCAAATTATGTTGTCGCTAGTTGTATGAACAAAAAAATTTCCTATAGAAAATTATATTGTCGTTTGATTTCTGCAAAAGTTCGAGAAAATGATTTTGTCGCTAGTTGTATGAACAAAAAAATTTCCTATAGATATTGTCGTTTGATTTTCTACAGAAAATTATTTCGTCGAGAGATTTCCAATAGAAAATGATGTTGTCGATAGATTTCCTATAGAAAATGATGTTGCTAATAGTTTTCCAACAGCAAATTATGTTGTCGCTAGATATCAACAAAAGTTCGAGAAAATGATTTTGTCGCTAGTTGTATAAAGAAAATTACTATAGAAAATTTTGTTGTCGTTAGATTTCAAACAGAAAATTATATTGTCGTTTGATTTTCTACAGAAAATTATTTCGTCGATAGATTTCCTATAGAAAATGATGTTGTCGATAGATTTCCTACAGCAAATTATGTTGTCGCAAAATTTCTAGAAAAGTTCGAAGAAATGATTTTGTCGCTAGATATATGCAGAAAAAAATTTCCTTTTAAAATTATGTTGTCGTTAGATTTCCTACAGGAAATTATATTGCCAATAATTTTCTATAGAAAATAATGTTGTCGATAGATTTCTAGAAAAGTTCGAGAAAATGATTTTGTCACTAAATGTATGTAAAAAAGAATTTCCTATAGAAAATTATATTGTCGTTTGATTTCCTACAGAAAATTATTTCGTCGATAGATTTACTATAGAAAATGATGTTGTCGATAGATTTTCTACAGCAAATTATGTTGTCGTTAGTTGTATAAACAAAAAAAATTTCTACAGAAATTACATTGTCTTATGATTTCATACAGAAAATTATATTGCCAATAATTTTACTATAGAAAATTATGTTGTCGATAGATTTCCTACAGAAAATTATTTCGTCGATAGATTACTATAGAAAATTATGTTGTTGATAGATTTCCTGTAGAAAATGATGTTGTCGATAGATTTCTAGAAAAGTTCGAGAAAATGATTTTGTCGCTAGGTATGTAGAAAAAAATTTCCTATAGAAAATTATATTGTCGTTTGATTTCCTACAGAAAATTATTCGTCGATAGATTTACTATAGAAAATTATGTTGTCGCAAAATTTCTAGAAAAGTTCGAGAAAATGATTTTGTCGCTAAATGTATGTAGAAAAGAATTTCCTATAGAAAAATATATTGTCGTTTGATTCCTACAGAAAATTATTTCGTCGATAAATTTACTATAGAAAATAATGTTGTCGATAGATTTACTATAGAAAATTATATTGTCGTTTGATTTCCTACAGAAAATTATTTCGTCGATAGATTTCTACAGAAAATTATTTCGTCGATAGATTTCCTACAGAAAATTATTTCGTCGATAGATTTACTATAGAAAATGATTTTGTCGCTAGATAAAAATTTTCTATAGAAAATTTTGTTGTCGTTAGATTTCATACAGAAAATTATATTGTCGTTTGATTTCCTACAGAAAATATTTCGTCGATAGATTTCCTATAGAAAATGATGTTCTCGATAGATTTCCTACAGCAAATTATGTTGTCGCTAGATATACAAAAGTTCGAGAAAATGAATTTGAACTTGAATGAAGAAAAAATTTCTATAGAAATTTATGTTGTCGATAGATTTCATACAGAAAATTATATTGCCAATTGTTTTACTATATAAAATGATGTTGTTGATAGATTTCCAACAGCAAATTATGTTGTCGCTATATTTCTACAAAAGTTCGAGAAAATGAATTTGTCGCTAGTTGAATGAAGAAAAAATTTCTATAGAAAATTATTTGTCGCTAGATAAAAATTTTCTATAGAAAATTATATTGCCAATTGTTTTACTATATAAAATTATGTTGTCGATAGCTTTCCTACAGAAAATTATTTCGTCGATAGATTTACTATAGAAAATTATGTTGTTGATAGATTTCCTGTAGAAAATGATGTTGTCGACAGATTTCTAGAAAAGTTCGAGAAAATGATTTTGTCGCTAAATGTATGTAGAAAAAAATTTCCTATAGAAAAATATATTGTCGTTTGATTTCCTACAAAAATTATTTCGTCGATAGATTTTTATGTTGTCGCTAGATTTCCTGAAAAGTTCGAGAAAATGATTTTGTCGCTAATTGTACGAACAAAAAAATTTCCTATAGATAATTATATTGTCGGTTGATTTCCTACAGAAAATTATTTCGTCGATAGATTTCCTATAGAAAATGATGTTGTTGATAGATTTCCTGTAGAAAATGATGTTGTCCACAGATTTCTAGAAAAGTTCGAGAAAATGATTTTGTCGCTAATGTATGTAGAAAAAAATTTTCTATAGAAAAATATATTGTCGTTTGATTTCCTACAGAAAATTATTTCGTCTACAGATTTTCTATAGAAAATGATGTTGTCGATAGATTTCCTAAAGCAAATTATGTTGTCGCTAGATTTCCTGAAAAGTTTGAAAATATGATTTTGTCGCTAGTTGTATGAACAAAAAAATTTCCTACAGAAAATTATTTTGTCGATAGATTTCCTATAGAAAAATATATTGTCGTTTGATTTTCTACAGAAAATTATTTCGTCGATAGATTTCCTATAGAAAATGATGGTCTCAATAGATTTCCTACAGCAAATTATGTTGTCGCTAGATTTCCTGAAAAGTTCGAGAAAATGATTTTGTCACTAACTGTATGTAGAAAAGAATTTCCTATAGAAAATTATATTGTCGTTTGATTTCCTACAGAAAATTATTTCGTCGATAGATTTACTATAGAAAATGATGTTGTCGATTAGATATCCTACAGCAAATTATGTTGTCGCAAAATTTCTAGAAAAGTTCGAAGAAATGATTTTGTCGCTCGATATATGCAGAAAAAAATTTCCTTTTGAAAATTATGTTGTCGATAGATTTCTAGAAAAGTTCGAGAAAATGATTTTGTCACTAAGTGTATGTAGAAAAAAATTTCCTATAGATATTGTCGTTTGATTTCCTACAGAAAATTATATTGTCGTTTGATTTCCTACAGAAAATTATTTTGTCGACAGATTTTCTATAGAAAATGATGTTGACGATAGATTTCGTACAGCAAATTATGTTGTTGATAGATTTCCTGTAGAAAATGATGTTGTCGATAGATTTCTAGAAAAGTTCGAGAAAATGATTTTGTCGATAGATTTCTATAGAAAATTTTTATCTAGCGACAAAATCATTTTCTCGAACTTTTCTAGAAATCTTGCGACAACATACTTTGCTGCAGGAAATCTATCGAAATCTATCGACAACATCATTTTCTATAGAAAATTTTTTTCTTCATTCAAGTAGCGACAAATTCATTTTCTCGAACTTTTGTAGAAATATAGCGACAACATAATTTGCTGTTGGAAATCTATCAACAACATCATTTTCTATAGGAAATCTATCGACGAAATAATTTTCTGTAGGAAATCTATCGACGAATAATTTTCTGTAGAAAATCTATCGACGAAATAATTTTCTGTAGGAAATCAACGACAATATAATTATCTATAGGAAATTTTTTTGTTCATACAACTAGTGAGAAAATCATTTTCTCGAACTTTTCTAGAAATCTGTCGAAAACAACATTTTCTACAGGAAATCTATCGACAACATCATTTTCTATAGGAAATTTTTTTGTTAATACAACTAGCGGCAAAATCATTTTCTCGAACTTTTGTTGATATCTAGCGACAAAATCATTTTCTCGAACTTTTCTAGAAATTTTGCGACAACATAATTTGCTGTAGGATATCTATCGACAACATCATTTTCTATAGTAAATCTATCGACGAAATAATTTTCTGTAGAAAATCAAACGACAATATAATTTTCTATAGGAAATCTATCGACAACATCATTTTCTATTGGAAATTCTTTTTTACATACATTTAGTGACAAAATCATTTTCTCGAACTTTTCAGGAAATCTAGCGACAACATAATTTGCTGTAGGAAATCTATCGAGAACATCATTTTCTATAGAAATCTATCGACGAAATAATTTTCTATAGGAAACCAACCGAATCATTTTCTCGAACTTTTCTAGAAATCTATCGACAACAACATTTTCTACAGGAAATCTATCAACAACATAATTTTCTCGAACTTTTCAGGAAATCTAGCGACAAAATCATTTTCTCGAACTTTTGTTGATATCTAGCGACAAAATCATTTTCTCGAACTTTTCTAGAAATCTGTCGGAAAACAACATTTCATACAGGAAATCTATTGATAACATAATTTTCTATAAGAAATCTATCGACGAAATAATTTTCTGTAGGAAAATCTAACGACAACATAAATTTTTATACAGTAAAAACAATTGGCAATATAATTTTCTGTATGAAATATCTATCGACCAACATTAAATTTCTAAGAGAAATTTTTTCTTCATTCAAGTAGCGACAAATTCATTTTCTCGAACTTTTGTAGAAATATAGCGACAATATAATTTGCTGTTGGAAATCTATCAACAACATCATTTTCTATAGGAAAATCTATCGACGAAATAATTTTTCTGTAGGAAACTCAACCGACAAAATAATTATCTATAGGAAATTTTTTTGTTCATACACTAGCGACAAAATCATTTTCTCCAACTTTGTAACAACGAAATCATTTTCTCGATCTTTTCTAGAAATCTTGCGACAACATACATTTCTACAGGAAATCTATCGACAACATCATTTTCTATAGTAAATCTATCGACGAAATAATTTTCTGTAGGAAATCAACAACAATATAATTTTCTATAGGAAATTCTTTTCTACATACATTTAGTGACAAAAACATTTTCTCGAACTTTTCAGGAAATCTAGCGACAACATAATTTGCTGTAGGAAATCTATCGAGAACATCATTTTCTATAGGAAATCTATCGACGAAATAATTTTCTATAGGAAACCAACCGACAATATAATTTTCTGTATGAAATCTAACGACAACAAAATTTTCTATAGAAAATTTTTTTCTTCATACAACTAGCGACAAAATCATTTTCTCGAACTTTTGTTGATATCTAGCGACAACATAATTTGCTGTTGGAAAACTATTAGCAACATCATTTTCTATAGGAAATCTATCGACAACATAATTTTCTATTGGAAATCTCTCGACGAAATAATTTTCTGTAGAAAATCAAACGACAATATCTATAGGAAATTTTTTTGTTCATACAACTAGCGACAAAATCATTTTCTCGAACTTTTGTAGAAAATCAAACGACAATATAATTATCTATAGGAAATTTTTTTGTTAATACAACTAGCGGCAAAATCATTTTCTCCAACTTTTTTAACGACAAAATCATTTGCTCGAACTTTTCTAGAAATCTTGTGACAACATACTTTGCTGCAGGAAATCTATCGACAACATCATTTTCTATAGTAAATCTATCGACGAAATAATTTTCTGTAGGAAAGCTATCGACAACATAATTTTATATAGTAAAACAATTGGCAATATAATTTTCTGTATGGAATCTATCGACAACATAAATTTCTATAGAAAATTTTTTCTTCATTCAAGTTCAAATTCATTTTCTCGAACTTTTGTATATATAGCGACAACATAATTTGCTGTAGGAAATCTATCGAGAACATCATTTTCTATAGGAAATCTATCGACGAAATAATTTTCTGTAGGAAACGAACCGACAATATAATTTTCTGTATGAAATCTAACTACAACAAAATTTTCTATAGAAAATTTTTATCTAGCGACAAAAACATTTTCTCGAACTTTTCTAGAAATCTATCGACAACATCATTTTCTATAGTAAATCTATCGACGAAATAATTTTCTGTAGGAAATCAAACGACAATGTAATTTTCCATAGGAAATTTTTTCTACATACCTAGCGAGGAAATCTTTTTTTCGAACTTTTCTAGAAATCTATGGTCAACATCATTTACCACAGGAAATCTATCAACAACATAATTTTCTATAGTAAATCTATCGACGAAATAATTTTCTGTAGGAAATCTATCGACAACATAATTTTGTATAGTAAAATTATTGGGAATATAATTTTCTGTATGAAATCATAAGACAATGTAATTTTCTGTAGAAATTTTTTTTGTTTATACAACTAACGACAACATAATTTGCTGTATGATATCTATCGACAACATCATTTTCTTTAGTGAATCTATCGACGAAATAATTTTCTGTAGGATATCAAACGACAATATAATTTTCTATTGGAAATTCTTTTTTACATACATTTAGTGACAAAATCATTTTCTCGAACTTTTCTAGAAATCTATCGACAACATTATTTTCTATAGTAAAATTATTGGCAATATAATCTCCTGTAGGAAATCTAACGACAACATAATTTTAAAAAGGAAATTTTTTTCTGCATATATCTAGCGACAAAATCATTTCTTCGAACTTTTCTAGAAATTTTGCGACAACATAATTTGCTGTAGGACATCTATCGACAATATCATTTTCTATTGGAAATCTCTCGATGAAATAATTTTCTGTAGAAAATCAAACGACAATATAATTTTCTGTTTGAAATCTAACGACAACAAAATTTTCTATAGTAATTTTCTTTATACAACTAGCGACAAAATCATTTTCTCGAACTTTTGTTGATATCTAGCGACAACATAATTTGCTGTTGGAAAACTATTAGCAACATCATTTTCTATAGGAAATCTATCGACAACATCATTTTCTATTGGAAATCTCTCGACGAAATAATTTTCTGTAGAAAATCAAACGACAATATCTATAGGAAATTTTTTTGTTCATACAACTAGCGACAACATCATTTTCTCGAACTTTTGCAGAAAATCAAACGACAATATAATTATCTATAGGAAATTTTTTTGTTAATACAACTAGCGGCAAAATCATTTTCTCCAACTTTTATAGGGACAAAATCATTTTCTCGTACTTTTCTAGAAATCTTGCGACAACATACTTTGCTGCAGGAAATCTATCGATAACATCATTTTCTATGGTAAATCTATCGACGAAATAATTTTCTGTTAGAAAATCTATCGACAACATAATTTATAATAGTAAAACTATTGGCAATATAATTTTCTGTATGAAATCAAAAGACAATGTAATTTTCTATAGAAAATTTTGTTCTGCATAAAACTAGCCACAAAATCATTTTCTCTAACTTTTCTAGAATTTTGCGACAATATAATTTGCTGTAGGATATCTATCGACAACATCATTTTCTATTGGAAAAATCTCTTCGGACGAAATAATATTTCTGTAGAAATTAAAACGACAATATCTATAGGAAATTTTTTTGTTCATAAACTAGCGGACAACATCATTTTTCGAACTTTTTAGAAATCTATGAGTCAACATCATTTACCACAGGAAATCTATCAACAACATAATTTTCTATAGTAATCTATCGACGAAATAATTTTCTGTAGGAAATCTATCGACAACATAATTTTTGTATAGCTAAATTATTGGGAATATAATTTTCTGTATGAAATCCAGAAGCAATGTAATTTTCTATAGAAATTTTTTTTTGTTGATACAAACTAGCGGACAAACATATTCTCGAACTTATAGGAATATCTAGCGACAACATACTTTGCTGTATGGATATCTATCGACGAAATATTTTCTAGTGAATAAAATGGGATATCAAAACGAACAATATAATTTTCTATTGGAAATTCTTTTTTACATACATTTAGTGACAAAATCATTTTCTCGAACTTTTCTAGAAATCTATCGACAACATTATTTTCTATAGTAAATTTTGGCAATATAATCTCCTGTAGGAAATCTAACGACAACATAATTTTTAAAAAGGAAATTTTTTTTCTGCATATATCTAGCGACAAAATCATTTCTTCGAACTTTTCTAGAAATTTTGCGACAACATAATTTGCTGTAGGACATCTATCGACAATATCATTTTCTATTGGAAATCTCTCGATGAAATAATTTTCTGTAGAAAATCAAACGACAATATAATTTTCTGTTTGAAATCTAACGACAACAAAATTTTCTATAGTAATTTTCTTTATACAACTAGCGACAAATCATTTTCTCGAACTTTTGTTGATATCTAGCGACAACATAATTTGCTGTTGGAAAACTATTAGCAACATCATTTTCTATAGGAAATCTATCGACAACATCATTTCTATTGGAAATCTCTCGACGAAATAATTTTCTGTAGAAAATCAAACGACAATATCTATAGGAAATTTTTTTGTTCATACAACTAGCGGACAACATCATTTTCTCGAACTTTGCAGAAATCAAACGACAATATAATTATCTATAGGAAATTTTTTGTTTAATACAACTAGCGGCAAAATCATTTTCTCCAACTTTTATAGGGACAAAATCATTTTCTCGTACTTTTCTAGAAATCTTGCGACAACATACTTTGCTGCAGGAAATCTATCGATAACATCATTTTCTATGGTAAATCTATCGACGAAATAATTTTCTGTAGAAAATCTATCGACAACATAATTTTATATAGTAAAACTATTGGCAATATAATTTTCTGTATGAAATCAAAAGACAATGTAATTTTCTATGGAAAATTTTTTTCTTCATATAACTAGCCACAAAATCATTTTCTCTAACTTTTCTAGAAATTTTGCGACAATATAATTTGCTGTAGGATATCTATCGACAACATCATTTTCTATTGAAAATCTCTCGACGAAATAATTTTCTGTAGAAAATTAAACGACAATATCTATAGGAAATTTTTTTGTTCATAAAACTAGCGACAACATAATTTTCTCGAACTTTTCAGGAAATCTAGCGACAACATAATTTGCGGTAGGAAATCTATTGAGAACATAATTTTCTATAAGAAATCTATCGACGAAATAATTTTCTGTAGGAAATCTATCGACAACATAATTTTATATAGTAAAACAATTGGCAATATAATTTTCTGTATGAAATCTATCGACAACATAAATTTCTAAAGAAAATTTTTTTCTTCATTCAAGTAGCGACAAATTCATTTTCTCGAACTTTTGTAGAAATATAGCGACAACATAATTTGCTGTTGGAAATCTATCAACAACATCATTTTCTATAGGAAATCTATCGACGAAATAATTTTCTGTAGGAACTCAACCGACAAAATAATTATCTATAGGAAATTTTTTTGTTCATACAACTAGCGACAAAATCATTTTCTCCAACTTTTGTAACAACGAAATCATTTTCTCGATCTTTTCTAGAAATCTTGCGACAACATACATTTCTACAGGAAATCTATCGACAACATTATTTTCTATTACAAATCTATCGACGAAATAATTTTCGTAGGGAAATCAAAACGACATATAATTATAGGAAATTTTTTTCATACAACTAGTGAGAAAATCATTTCTCGAGCTTTTCTAGAAATCTATCGACAACAACATTTTCTACAGGAAAATCTATTAACAACATAATTTTCAATAGTAAATCTATCGACGAAATAATTTTCTGTAGGAAATCTATTCGACAACACTAATTTTTCCTAATAGTTAAATTATTGGGCAATATAATTTCCTGTTAGCAAATCAACGACAACATAATTTCTATAGGAAATTTTTTTCTAGCATATATCTAGCGTAACAAAATCATTTTCTCAAACTTTTCTAGAAATCTTGTGCAACATACAACTTTGGGCTGCAAGAAATCTATCGTACAACATCATTTCTATAGTAAATCTAATCGACAAATAATTTCTTGGTAGGAAAATCTAATCGACAACAATAATTTTCATATAGGAAATTTTTCTGCATATATCTACGACAAAATCATTTCTTCGAACTTTCTAGAAATTTTGCGACAACATAATTTGCTGTAGGATATCTATCGACAACATCATTTTCTATAGTAAATCTATCGACGAAATAATTTTCTGTAGGAAATCAAACACAATATAATTTTCTATAGGAAATTCTTTTCTACATACATTTAGTGACAAAAACATTTTCTCGAACTTTTCAGGAAATCTAGCGACAACATAATTTGCTGTAGGAAATCTATCGAGAACATCATTTTCTATAGGAAATCTATCGACGAAATAATTTTCTATAGGAAACCAACCGACAATATAATTTTCTGTATGAAATCTAACGACAACAAAATTTTCTATAGAAAATTTTTTTCTTCATACAACTAGCGACAAAATCATTTTCTCGAACTTTTGTTGATATCTAGCGACAACATAATTTGCTGTTGGAAAACTATTAGCAACATCATTTTCTATAGGAAATCTATCGACAACATAATTTTCTATTGGAAATCTCTCGACGAAATAATTTTCTGTAGAAAATCAAACGACAATATCTATAGGAAATTTTTTTGTTCATACAACTAGCGACAAAATCATTTTCTCGAACTTTTGTAGAAAATCAAACGACAATATAATTATCTATAGGAAATTTTTTTGTTAATAGCAACGACGCCGGCAAAATCATTTTCTATTTTCCCTTCAACTTTTTAATCGACAAAATCATTTGTCGCGACTTTTCTAGAAATCTTGCGACAACAATACTTTGGCTGCATCGACAACATCATTTTTCTAATAGTAAATCATCGACGAAATAATTTTCTGTAGGAAGCTATCGACAACATAATTTTATATAGTAAAACAATTGGCAATATAATTTTCTGTCATGGAATAATCGACAACATAATTTCTATAGAACAAATTTTTTCTTCATTTCAAGTTCAAATTCAATTTCCTCGAACTTTTGTATATATAGCGACAAAACATAATTTGCTGGTAGGAAAATCTAATCTGAGACACATTTTTCTATATGAAATCTATCGACGAAATTAATTTTCTGTAGGATATCAAACGACAATATAATTTTCTATTGGAAATTCTTTTTTACATACATTTAGTGACAAAATCATTTTCTCGAACTTTTCTAGAAATCTATCGACAACATTATTTTCTATAGTAAAATTATTGGCAATATAATCTCCTGTAGGAAATCTAACGACAACATAATTTTCAAAAGGAAATTTTTTTCTGCATATATCTAGCGACAAATCATTTCTTCGAACTTTTCTAGAAATTTTGCGACCAACATAATTTGCTGTAGGACTATCTATCGACAATATCATTTTCTATTGGAAATCTCTCGATGAAATAATTTTCTGTAGAAAATCAAACGACAATATAATTTTCTGTTTGAAATCTAACGACAACAAAATTTTCTATAGTAATTTTCTTTATACAACTAGCGACAAAATCATTTTCTCGAACTTTTGTTGATATCTAGCGACAACATAATTTGCTGTTGGAAAACTATTAGCAACATCATTTTCTATAGGAAATCTATCGACAACTTCATTTTCTATTGGAAATCTCTCGACGAAATAATTTTCTGTAGAAAATCAAACGACAATATCTATAGGAAATTTTTTTGTTCATACAACTAGCGACAACATCATTTTCTCGAACTTTTGCAGAAATCAAACGACAATATAATTATCTATAGGAAATTTTTTTGTTAATACAACTAGCGGCAAAATCATTTTCTCAACTTTTATAGGGGACAAAATCATTTTCTCGTACTTTCTAGAAATCTTGCGACAACATACTTTGCGGCAGGAAATCTATCGATAACATCATTTTCTATGGTAAAATCTATCGACGAAATAATTTTCTGTAGAAATCTATCGACAACATAATTTTTATATAGTAAAACTATTGGCAATATAATTTTCTGTATGAAATCAAAAGACAATGTAATTTCCTATGGAAAATTTTTTTCTTCATATAACTAGCCACAAAATCATTTTCTCTAACTTTTCTAGAAATTTTGCGACAATATAATTTGCTGTAGGATATCTATCGACAACATCATTTTCTATTGAAAATCTCTCGACGAAATAATTTTCTGTAGAAAATTAAACGACAATATCTATAGGAAATTTTTTTTGTTCATAAAACTAGCGACAACATAATTTTCTCGAACTTTTCAGGAAATCTAGCGACAACATAATTTGCGGTAGGAAATCTATTGAGAACATAATTTTCTATAAGAAATCTATCGACGAAATAATTTTCTGTAGGAAATCTAACGACAACATAATTTTATACAGTAAAACAATTGGCCAATTATTAATTTTTCTGTATGAAATCTATCGACAACATAAATTTCTATAGAAAATTTTTTCTCCATTCAAGTAGCGACAAATCATTTTCTCGAACTTTTGTAGAAATCTAGCGACACATAATTGCTGTTGGAAATTATCAACAACATCATTTCTATAGGAAATCTCTCGACGAAATAATTTTCTGTAGGAACTCACCGACAAATAATTATCTATAGGAAATTTTTTGTTCATACAACTAGTGAGAAAATCATTTTCTCGAACTTTTCTAGAAATCTATCGACAACATCATTTTTCTCGAACTTTTCAGGAAATCTAGCGACAAAATCATTTTCTCCAACTTTTATAGGGACAAAATCATTTTCTCCAACTTTTGTAACAACGAAATCATTTTCTCGAACTTTTCTAGAAATCTTGCGACAACATAATTTTCTATAGAAATCTATCGACAACATAATTTTCTATAGGAAATCTATCGACAAATAATTTTCTGTAGGAAATCTATCGACAACATAATTTTATATAGTAAAACAATTGGCAATATAATTTTCTGTATGAAATCTATCGACAACATAATTTTCTATAGAAAATTTTTTCTCCATTCAAGTAGCGACAAATTCATTTTCTCGAACTTTTGTAGAAATATAGCGACAACATAATTTGCTGTTGGAAATCTATCAACAACATCATTTTCTATAGGAAATCTATCGACGAAATAATTTTCTGTAGAAAATCAACGACAATATAATTATCTATAGGAAATTTTTTTGTTCATACAACTAGCGACAAAATCATTTTCTCCAACTTTTGTAACAACGAAATCATTTTCTCGACCTTTTCTAGAAATCTATCGACAACATCATTTTCTACAGGAAATCTATCGACAACATCATTTTCTATAGTAAATCTATCGACGAAATAATTTTCTGTAGGAAATCAAACGACAATATAATTTTCTATAGGAAATTCTTTTCTACATACATTTAGTGACAAAATCATTTTCTCGAACTTTTCAGGAAATCTAGCGACAACATAATTGCTGTAGGAAATCTATCGAAAACATCATTTTCTATAGGAAATCTATCGACGAAATAATTTTCTATAGGAAACCAACCGACAATATAATTTTCTGTATGAAATCTAACGACAACAAAATTTTCTATAGAAAATTTTTTTCTTCATACAACTAGCGACAAAATCATTTTCTCGAACTTTTGTTGATATCTAGCGACAACATAATTTGCTGTTGGAAAACTATTAGCAACATCATTTTCTATAGGAAATCTATCGACAACATAATTTTCTATTGGAAATCTCTCGACGAAATAATTTTCTGTAGAAAATCAAACGACAATATCTATAGGAAATTTTTTTGTTCATACAACTAGCGACAAAATCATTTTCTCGAACTTTTGTAGAAAATCAAACGACAATATAATTATCTATAGGAAATTTTTTTGTTAATACAACTAGCGGCAAAATCATTTTCTCCAACTTTTTTAACGACAAAATCATTTTCTCGATCTTTTCTAGAAATCTATCGACAAATAATTTTCTGTAGAAAATCTATCGACAACATCATTTTCTATAGGAAATCTCTCGACGAATAATTTTCTGTAGGAAAGCTATCGACAACATAATTTTATATAGTAAAACAATTGGCAATATAATTTTCTGTATGGAATCTATCGACAACATAAATTTCTATAGAAAATTTTTTTCTTCATTCAAGTAGCGACAAATTCATTTTCTCGAACTTTTGTATATATAGCGACAACATAATTTTTCTGTAGAAAATCTATCGACAACATCATTTTCTATAGGAAATCTATCGACGAATAATTTTCTGTAGGAAATCAACGACAATATAATTTTCTGTTTGAAATCTAACGACAACAAAATTTTCTATAGAAAATTTTTATCTAGCGACAAAATCATTTTCTCTAACTTTTCTAGAAATCTATCGACAACATCATTTTCTATAGTAAATCTATCGACGAAATAATTTTCTGTAGGAAATCAAACGACAATGTAATTTTCCATAGGAAAATTTTTTCTACATACCTAGCGAGGAAATCTTTTTTTCGAACTTTTCTAGAAATCTATCGACAACAACATTTTCTACAGGAAATCTATCAACAACATAATTTTCTATAGTAAATCTATCGACGAAATAATTTTCTGTAGGAAATCTATCGACAACATAATTTTGTATAGTAAAATTATTGGGAATATAATTTTCTGT
>JABZEU010000007.1:545315-567483 GCA_014635995.1 Sarcophaga peregrina
TATGATTAGAATCTGAGGTGCTTCCAGAAACTTCTTTGGATAATAAATTTAAATGCAGTATGTCGTCCTATGGTTTGTGAAAGGTGTAAACCATATATATTGCCAGTAGAGATGATTTGATTTTAATTTTAATTATTTCAATTAAATTATACCATATGGACTTCTAATTCTTTTTACTTTGCACTAGTACACTTTCTCACTTTTCAATTATAATTTAAAAATAATATATTTAAAATTTTTCTTTTAAGAATTTCTTTGCAGACTTCTGCATTCTTTGAGTTCTATTTCGTAAGTCATCTTTCTGCTAGAAATTATAATCTAGCAAGCTTACATTAATTCCAATGAAAAATAGCATTTTAATGGAATATGTATTAGATAGTTAAGGTAAAGAGGGATAGATATATGTAATTGTAATCTATTTATAGAAATCATACGATAATCATACGATAATCACATGATAATCACTGATCTTTTAATGAATAACGGGAATAATGAATAAGACAAAATCTATCATGATATAAAAAAAATATATGTAATGATACAATGTAAAGATGACAGTACATAATAAAAGTTGTGTAATTAAAAAGAAACAAAATGTTAATAGTACAGAAAAAAATATTGTTGTTGTAAAATCGTAACAATATATAGCGACAACATATTTGCTGTTGGAAAACTATTAGCAACATCATTTTCTATTGGAAATCTCTCGACGAATAATTTTCTGTAGGAAATCAAACGACAATATATTTTTCTATAGGAAATTTTTTCTACATACATTTAGCGACAAAATCATTTTCTCGAACTTTTCTAGAAATCTATCGACACATCATTTTCTACAGGAAATCTATCAACAACATAATTTTCTATAGTAAATCTATCGACGAAATAATTTTTTGTAGGAAAGCTATCGACAACATAATTTTATATAGTAAAACAATTGGCAATATAATTTTCTATCGACAACATAAATTTCTATAGAAAATTTTTTTCTTCATTCAACTAGCGACAATTCCTTTTCTCGAACTTTGTAGAAATATAGCGACAACATAATTTGCTGTTGGAAATCTATCAACAACATCATTTTCTATAGGAAATCTATCGACGAATAATTTTCTGTAGGAAATCACCGACAATATTATTATCTATAGGAAATTTTTTTGTTCGTACAATTAGCTACAAAATCATTTACTCGAACTTTTCAGGAAATCTAGCGACAACATATTTGCTGTAGGAAATCTATTGAGACCATCATTTTCTATAGGAAATCTATCGACAAATAATTTTCTGTAGGAAATCAACCGACAATATAATTTTCTGTAGAAAATCAAACGACAATATAATTTTCTATAGGAAATTTTTTTGTTCATACAACTAGCGACAAAATCATATTTTCGAACTTTTTAGGAAATCTAGCGACAACATAATTTGCTTTAGGAAATCTATCGACAACATCATTTTCTATAGAAAATCTGTAGACGAAATAATTTTAATTCAAGCATTT
The DNA here is from genome assembly GCA_014635995.1 of Sarcophaga peregrina. Taxonomy (NCBI): domain Eukaryota; kingdom Metazoa; phylum Arthropoda; class Insecta; order Diptera; family Sarcophagidae; genus Sarcophaga; species Sarcophaga peregrina. Next base: position 546,817 of record JABZEU010000007.1, read on the forward strand.
TTCATTTTAATTTTAATTAGGTTATAGATGAACTAGTTATAGCTATAAATTGAACATTTTCGTTTCTAGGTTAAGTTTAAGACAATTGATAATGATTTCAAACACAACTTAATTAGGCTTTAAATTATTTTTAATAATTAAAGATGTAAATTAATTTTGGAGTTAAATGAACTTATAATGTGAGAAATTCTTTTAAAACATGGAAAAGCTTATTCAAAATCTTTATAAATAAAATATAAATATAAAATATAAACAGGATCACGTAATGATTAGAATCTGAGGTGCTTCCAGAAACTTCTTTGGATAATAAATTTAAATGCAGTATGTCGTCCTATGGTTTGTGAAAGGTGTAAACCATATATATTGCCAGTAGAGATGATTTGATTTTAATTTTAATTATTTCAATTAAATTATACCATATGGACTTCTAATTCTTTTTACTTTGCACTAGTACACTTTCTCACTTTTCAATTATAATTTAAAAATAAATATTATTTAAAATTTTTCTTTTAAGAATTTCTTTGCAGACTTCTGCATTCTTGAGTTCTATTTCGTAAGTCATCTTTCTGCTAGAAATTATAATCTAGCAAGCTTACATTAATTCCATGAAAACAAAATAGCATTTTAATGGAATATGTATTAGATAGTTAGGTAAAGAGGGATAGATATATGTAATTGTAATCTTTTTATAGAAATCATACGATAATCATACGATAATCACATGATAATCACTGATCTTTTAATGAATAACGGGAATAATGAATAAGACAAAAATCTATCATGATATAAAAAAAATATATGTAATGATACAATGTAAAGATGACAGTACATAATAAAAGTTGTGTAATTAAAAAGAAACAAAATGTTAATAGTACAGAAAAAAATATTGTTGTTGTAAAATCGTAAACAATATATCGCGACAACATAATTTGCTGTTGGAAAACTATTAGCAACATCATTTTCTATTGGAAATCTCTCGACGAAATAATTTTCTGTAGGAAATCAAACGGCAATATATTTTTCTATAGGAAATTTTTTTCTACATACATTTAGCGACAAAATCATTTTCTCGAACTTTTCTAGAAATCTATCGACAACATCATTTTCTACAGGAAATCTATCAACAACATAATTTTCTATAGTAAATCTATCGACGAAATAATTTTCTGTAGGAAAGCTATCGACAACATAATTTTATATAGTAAAACAATTGGCAATATAATTTTCTGTATGAAATCTATCGACAACATATATTTCTATAGAAAATTTTTTTCTTCATTCAACTAGCGACAAATTCATTTTCTCGAACTTTTGTAGAAATACAGCGACAACATAATTTGCTGTTGGAAATCTATCAACAACATCATTTTCTATAGGAAATCTATCGACGAAATAATTTTCTGTTGGAAATCAACCGACAATATAATTATCTATAGGAAATTTTTTTGTTCGTACAATTAGCGACAAAATCATTTTTTCGAACTTTTGTTGATATCTAGCGACAACATAATTTGCTGTTGGAAAACTATTAGCAACATCATTTTCTGTAGGAAATCTATTGACAACATCATTTTCTATTGGAAATCTCTCGACGAAATAATTTTCTGTAGAAAATCAAACGACAATATCTATAGGAAATTTTTTTGTTCATACAACTAGCGACAAAATCATTTCTTCGAACTTTTCTAGAAATTTTGCGACAACATATTTGCTGTGAGATATCTATCGACAACATCATTTTCTATAGAAATCTATCGACAAATAATTTTCTGTAGGAAATCAAACGACAATATAATTTTCTATAGGAAATTCTTTTCTACATACATTAGTGACAAAACATTTTCTCGAACTTTTCAGGAAATCTAGCGACAACATAATTTGCTGTAGGAAATCTATCGAGAACATCATTTTCTATAGGAACTCTATCGACAAATAATTTTCTGTAGGAAACCAACCGACATATAATTTTCTGTATGAAATCTATCGACAACAAAATTTCTATAGAAAATTTTTTTCTTCATACAACTAGCGACAAAATCATTTTCTCGAACTTTTGTTGATATCTAGCGACAACATAATTTGCTGTTGGAAAACTATTAGCAACATCATTTTCTATAGGAAATCTATCGACAACATCATTTTCTATTGGAAATCTCTCGACGAAATAATTTTCTGTAGAAAATCAACGACAATATCTATAGGAAATTTTTTTGTTCATACAACTAGCGACAAAATCATTTTCTCGAACTTTTCAGAAATCTAGCGACAACATAATTTGCTGTAGGAAATCTATCGACACATCATTTTCTATAGGAAATCTATCGACGAAATATTTTCTGTAGGAAATCAACCGACAATATAATTTTCTGTATGAAATCTAACGACAACAAAATTTTTCTATAGAAAATTTTTTTCTTCATACACTAGCGACAAAATCATTTTCTCGAACTTTTGTTGAAATCTAGCGACAACAAAATTTGCTGTTGGAAATCTATCGACAACATCATTTTCTATAGAAATCTATCGACGAAATAATTTTCTGTTGGAAATCAAACGACAATATAATTTTCTATAGGAAATTCTTTTCTACATACATTAGTGTCAAAATCATTTTCTAGAAATCTATCGACAACATCATTTTCTATAGTAAAATTATTGGCAATAATTTTCTGTAGGAAATCTAACGACAACATAATTTTCTATAGGAATTTTTTTGTTCATACAACTAGCGACAAAATCATTTCTTCGAACTTTTCTAGAAATTTTGCGACAACATAATTTGCTGTGAGATATCTATCGACAACATCATTTTCTATAGTAAATCTATCGACAAATAATTTTCTGTAGGAAATCAAACGACAATATATTTTTCTATAGAAAATTTTTTTCTACATACATTTAGTGACAAAATCATTTTCTCGAACTTTTCAGGAATCTAGCGACAACATAATTTGCTGTAGGAAATCTATCGAGAACATCATTTTCTATAGGAAATCTATCGACGAAATAATTTTCTGTAGGAAACCAACCGACAATATATTTTCTGTATGAAATCTAACGACAACAAAATTTTCTATAGAAAATTTTTTTCTTCATACAACTAGCGACAAAATCATTTTCTCGAACTTTTGTTGATATCTAGCGACAACATAATTTGCTGTTGGAAAACTATTAGCAACATCATTTTCTATAGGAAATCTATCGACAACATCATTTTCTATTGGAAATCTCTCGACGAAATAATTTTCTGTAGAAAATCAAACGACAATATCTATAGGAAATTTTTTTGTTCATACAACTAGCGACAAAATCATTTTCTCGAACTTTTCAGAAATCTAGCGACAACATAATTTGCTGTAGGAAATCTATCGAAACATCATTTTCTATAGGAAATCTATCGACGAAATATTTTCTGTAGGAAACCAACCGACAATATAATTTTCTGTATGAAATCTAACGACAACAAAATTTTCTATAGAAAATTTTTTTCTTCATACAACTAGCGACAAAATCATTTTCTCGAACTTTTGTTGATATCTAGCGACAACATAATTTGCTGTTGGAAAACTATTAGCAACATCATTTTCTATAGGAAATCTATCGACAACATCATTTTCTATTGGAAATCTCTCGACGAAATAATTTTCTGTAGGAAATCAAACGACAATATATTTTTCTATAGGAAATTTTTTTCTACATACATTTAGCGACAAAATCATTTTCTCGAACTTTTCTAGAAATCTATCGACAACATCATTTTCTACAGGAAATCTATCAACAACATAATTTTCTATAGTAAATCTATCGACGAAATAATTTTCTGTAGGAAAGCTATCGACAACATAATTTTATATAGTAAAACAATTGGCAATATAATTTTCTATCGACAACATAAATTTCTATAGAAAATTTTTTTCTTCATTCAACTAGCGACAAATTCATTTTCTCGAACTTTTGTAGAAATATAGCGACAACATAATTTGCTGTTGGAAATCTATCAACAACATCATTTTCTATAGGAAATCTATCGACAAATAATTTTCTGTAGGAAATCAAACGACAATATATTTTTCTATAGGAAATCTATCGACAAATAATTTTCTGTAGGAAATTTTTTTGTTCATACAACTAGCGACAAAATCATTTTCTCGAACTTTTCTAGAAATTTTGCGACAACATAATTTGCTGTAGGAAATCTATCGACAACATCATTTTCTATAGGAAATCTATCGACGAAATAATTTTCTGTAGGAAATCAAACGACAATATAATTTTCTATAGGAAATTTTTTTCTACATACATTTAGCGACAAAATCATTTTCTCGAACTTTTCAGGAAATCTAGCGACAACATAATTTGCTGTAGGAAATCTATCGAGAACATCATTTTCTATAGGAAATCTATCGACGAAATAATTTTCTGTAGGAAACCAACCGACAATATAATTTTCTGTATGAAATTTTTTTCTTCATACAACTAGCGACAAAATCATTTTCTCGAACTTTTATAGAAATCTAGCGACAACATATTTTGGTATAGGAAACCTATCAACAACATCATTTTCTATAGGAAATCTATCAACAACATTATTTTCTATAGAAATCTATCGACGAAATAATTTTCTGTAGGAAATCAAACGACAATATATTTTCTATAGGAAATTTTTTTCTACATACATTTAGCGACAAAATCATTTTCTCGAACTTTTCTAGAAATCTATCGACAACATCATTTTCTACAGGAAATCTATCAACAACATAATTTTCTATAGTAAATCTATCGACGAAATAATTTTCTGTAGAAATCTATCGACAACATAATTTTATATGGTAAAACAATTGGCAATATAATTTTCTGTATGAAATCTATCGACAACATATATTTCTATAGAAAATTTTTTTCTTCATTCAACTAGCGGCAAATTCATTTTCTCGAACTTTTGTAGAAATACAGCGACAACATATTTGCTGTTGGAAATCTATCAACAACATCATTTTCTATAGGAAATCTATCGACGAAATAATTTTCTGTTGGAAATCAACCGACAATATAATTTTCTATAGGAAATTTTTTTGTTCGTACAATTAGCGACAAAATCATTTTTTCGGACTTTTGTTGATATCTAGCGACAACATAATTTGCTGTTGGAAAACTATTAGCAACATCATTTTCTGTAGAAATCTATTGACAACATCATTTCCTATTGGAAATCTCTCGACGAAATATTTTCTGTAGAAAATCAAACGACAATAATCTATAGGAAATTTTTTTGTTCATATAACTAGCGACAAAATCATTTTCTCGAACTTTTCAGGAAATTTCGACAACATAATTTGCTGTAAGAATCTATCGTCAACATCATTTTCTATAGAAAATCTGTCGACGAAATAATTTTCTGTAGGAAATCAAACGACAATATAATTTTCTATAGGAAATTCTTTTCTACATACATTTAGTGACAAAATCAGAAATCTAGCGACAACATAATTTGCTGTAGGAATCTATGAGAACATCATTTTCTATAGAAATCTATCGACGAAATAATTTTCTGTAAGAAATCAAACGACAATATATTTTTCTATAGGAAATTTTTTTCTACATACATTAGCGACAAAATCATTTTCTCGAACTTTTCTAGAAATCTATCGACAACATCATTTTCTACAGGAAATCTATCAACAACATAATTTTCTATAGTAAAGCTATCGACGATATATTTTCTGTAGGAAAGCTATCGACAACATAATTTTATATAGTAAAAAAAATAGCAATATAATTTTCTGTAGAAATCTATCGACAACATATATTTCTATAGAAAATTTTTTTCTTATTCAACTAGCGACAAATTCATTTTCTCGAACTTTTGTAGAAATACAGCGACAACATAATTTGCTGTTGGAAATCTATCGACGAAATAATTTTCTGTTGGAAATCAACCGACAATATAATTATCTATAGGAAATTTTTTTGTTCGTACAATTAGCGGCAAAATCATTTTTTCGAAATTTTGTGATATCTAGCGACAACATAATTGCTGTGGAAAACTATTAGCAACATCATTTTCTGTAGGAAATCTATTGACAACATCATTTTCTATTGGAAATCTCTGACGAAATAATTTTCTGTAGAAAATCAAACGACAATATCTATAGGAAATTTTTTTGTTCATACAACTAGCGGCAAAATCATTTCTTCGAACTTTTCTAGAAATTTTGCGACAACATAATTTGCTGTGAGATATCTATCGACAACATCATTTTCTATAGTAAATCTATCGACAAATAATTTTCTGTAGGAAATCAAACGACAATATAATTTTCTATAGGAAATTCTTTTCTACATACATTTAGTGACAAAACATTTTCTCGAACTTTTCAGGAAATCTAGCGACAACATAATTGGCTGTAGGAATCTATCGAGAACATCATTTTCTATAGGAAATCTATCGACGAAATAATTTTCTGTAGGAAACCACCGACAATATAATTTTCTGTATGAATCTAACGACAAACAAAATTTTCTATAGAAAATTTTTTTCTTCATACAACTAGCGACAAAATCATTTTCTCGAACTTCTGTGATATCTAGCGACAACATAATTTGCTGTTGGAAAACTATTAGCAACATCTTTTCTATAGGAAATCTATCGACAACATCAACATAATTTGCTGTAAGAAATCTATCGTCAACATCATTTTCTATAGAAAATCTGTCGACGAAATAATTTTCTGTTGGAAATCAAACGACAATATAATTTTCTATAGGGAATTCTTTTCACATAAATTTAGTGTCATAATCTGTCTCGAACTTTTCTAGAAATATATCGACAACATAATTTTCTATAGTAAAATTATTGCAATATAATTTTCTGTAGGAAATCTAACGACAAATAATTTTCAAAAGGAAATTTTTTTCTGCATATATCGAGCGACAAAATCATTTCTTCGAATTTCTAGAAATTTTGCGACAACATAATTTGCTGTAGGATATTAATCGACAACATCTTTTCTATAGTAAATCTATCGACGAAATAATTTCATAGGAAATCAAATGATAATATAATTTTTTTATAGTAGAAATTCTTTTCTACATACACTTAGTGACAAAATCATTTTCTCGAACTTCTGTTGATATCTAGCGACAACATAATTTGCTGTTGGAAAACTATTAGCAACATCATTTTCTGTAGGAAATATATCGACACGACAACATCATTTTCTATTGGAAATCTCTCGACGAATAATTTTCTGTAGAAAATCAACGAAAATATCTATAGGAAATTTTTTTGTTCATACAACTACGACAAAATCATTTCTTCGAACTTTTCTAGAAATTGCGACAACATAATTTTGCAGTATGATGTCTATCGACAACATATTTTCTATATTAAATCTATCGAAGAAATAATTTTCTGTAGGAAATCAAACGACAATATAATTTTCTATAGGAATTCTTTTCTACATACATTTAGTGTCAAAATCATTTTCTCGAACTTTTCTAGAAATATATCGACAACATAATTTTCTATAGTAAAATTATTGGCAATATAATTTCCTGTAGGAAATCTAACGACAAATAATTTTCAAAAGGAAATTTTTTCTGCATATATCGAGCGACAAAATCATTTCTTCGAATTTCTAGAAATTTTGCGACAACATAATTTGCTGTAGGATATTTAATCGACAACATCATTTTCTATAGTAAATCTATCGACGAAATAATTTTCTGTAGGAAATCAAATGACAATATAATTTTCTATAGGAAATTCTTTTTCTACTTACATTTAGTGACAAAATCATTTTCTCGAACTTTTCAGGAAATCTAACGACAACATAATTTGCTGTAGGAAATCTATCGAGAACATCATTTTCTATAGGAAATCTATCGACGAAATAATTTTCTGTAGGAACCAACCGACAATATAATTTTCTGTATGAAATCTAACGACAACAAAAATTTTCTATAGAAATTTTTTTCTTCATACAACTAGCGACAAAATCATTTTCTCGAACTCTTGTAGAAATACAGCGACAACATAATTTGCTGTTGGAAAACTATTAGCAACATCATTTTCTATAGGAAATCTATCGACGAAATAATTTTTTGTAGGAAATCAACCGACAATATAATTATCTATAGGAAATTTTTTTGTTCGTACAATTAGCGACAAAATCATTTTTCGAACTTTTCAGGAAATCTAGCGACAACATAATTTGCTGTAAGAAATCTATCGACAACAAAATTTTCTATAGAAAATCTATCGACGAAATAATTTTCTGTAGGAAACCAACCGACAAATAATTTTCTGTATGAAATCTAACGACAACAAAATTTTCTATAGAAATTTTTTTCTTCATACAACTAGCGACAAAATCATTTTCTCGAACTTCTGTTGATATCTAGCGACAACATAATTTGCTGTTGGAAAACTATTAGCAACATCATTTTCTATAGTAAATCTATCGACAACATCAACATAATTTGCTGTAAGAAATCTATCGACAACATCATTTTCTATAGAAAATCTGTCGACGAAATAATTTTCTGTTGGAAATCAAACGACAATATAATTTTCTATAGGAAATTCTTTTCTACATACATTTAGTGACAAAATCATTTTCTCGAACTTTTCTAGAAATATATCGACAACATAATTTTCTATAGTAAAATTATTGGCAATATAATTTCCTGTAGGAAATCTAACGACAACAAAATTTTCTATAGAAAATTTTTTTCTTCATACAACTAGCGACAAAATCATTTCTTCGAACTTTTCTAGAAATTTTGCGACAACATAATTTGCTGTAGGATATCTAATCGACAACATCATTTTCTATAGTAAATCTATCGACGAAATAATTTTCTGTAGGAAATCAAACGACAATATAATTTTCTATAGGAAATTCTTTTCTACATACATTTAGTGACAAAATCATTTTCTCGAACTTTTGTTGATATCTAGCGACAACATAATTTGCTGTTGGAAAACTATTAGCAACATCATTTCTGTAGGAAATCTATCGACACATCATTTTCTATTGGAAATCTCTCGACGAAATAATTTTCTGTAGAAAATCAAACGACAATATCTATAGGAAATTTTTTGTTCATACAACTACGACAAAATCATTTCTTCGAACTTTTCTAGAAATTTTGCGACAACATAATTTGCTGTAGGATATCTAATCGACAACATCATTTTCTATAGTAAATCTATCGACAACAAAATTTTCTATAGAAAATCTATCGACAAATAATTTTCTGTAGGAAATCTATCGACACATCATTTTCTATAGGAAATTCTTTTCTACATACATTTAGTGACAAAATCATTTTTCGAACTTTTCAGGAAATCTAGCGACAACATAATTTGCTGTAAGAAATCTATCGACAACAAAATTTTCTATAGAAAATCTATCGACAAATAATTTTCTGTAGGAAATCAAACGACAATATAATTTTCTATAGAAAATGATGTTCTCGATAGATTTCCTACAGCAAATTATGTTGTCACTAGATTTCCTGAAAAGTTCGAGAAAATGATTTTGTCACTAAATGTATGTAGAAAAGAATTTCCTATAGAAAATTATATTGTCGTTTGATTTCCTACAGAAAATTATTTCGTCGACAGATTTTCTATAGAAAATGATGTTGTCGATAGATTTCCTACAGCAAATTATGTTGTCGCTTGATTTCCTGAAAAGTTCGAAAATATGATTTTGTCGCTAGTTGTATGAACAAAAAAATTTCCTATAGAAAATTATATTGTCGTTTGATTTTCTACAGAAAATTATATTGTCGGTTGATTTCCTACAGAAAATTATTTCGTCGATAGATTTCCTATAGAAAATGATGTTATCATAGATTTCCTACAGCAAATTATGTTGTCGCTAGATTTCCTGAAAAATTCGAGAAAATGATTTTGTCGCAATTGTACGAACAAAAAAATTTCCTATAGATAATTATATTGTCGGTTGAGTTCCTACAGAAAATTATTTCGTCGATAGATTTCCTATAGAAAATGATGTTGTTGATAGATTTCCAACAGCAAATTATGTTGTCGCTATATTTCTACAAAAGTTCGAGAAAATGAATTTGTCGCTAGTTGTAATGAAGAAAATAATTTTCTATAGAAATTTATGTTGTCGATAGATTTCATACAGAAAATTATATTACCAATTGTTTTACTATATAAAATTATGTTGTCGATAGCTTTCCTACAGAAAATTATTTCGTCGATAGATTTACTATAGAAAATTATGTTGTTGATAGATTTCCTGTAGAAAATGTGGATAGATTTTAAGTCGCTAAATGATTTGTGACTAAATATATGTAGAAAAGAATTTCCTATAGAATATATATGTCGTTTGATTTCCTACAGAAAATTATTTGTCGATAGATTTACTATAGGAAAATGATGTTGTGGATAGATATCCTACAGCAAATTATGTTGTCGCAAAATTTCTAGAAAAGTTCGAAGAAATGATTTTGTCGCTAGTTGTATGAACAAAAAATTTCCTATAGATATTGTCGTTTGATTTTCTACAGAAAATTATTTCGTCGAGAGATTTCCAATAGAAATGATGTTGCTAATAGTTTTCCAACAGCAAATTATGTTGTCGCTAGATATCAACAAAAGGTTCGAGAAAATGATTTTGTTCGCTAATTGTACGAACAAAAAATTTCCTATAGATAATTATATAGTCGGTGATTTCCTACAGAAAATTATTTCGTCGATAGATCTCCTATAGAAATGATGTTGTTGATAGATTTCCAACAGCAAATTATGTATGTCGCTATATTTCTACAAAACTTCGAGAAAATGAATTTGTTCGCTAGTTTGTATGACAAAAAAATTTTCTATAGAAATTTATGTTGTCGATAGATTTCATACAGAAAATTATATTACCAATTGTTTTACTATATAAAATTATGTTGCCGTTAGCTTTCCTACAGAAAATTATTTCGTCGATAGATTACTATAGAAAAATTATGTTGTTGATAGATTTCCTGTAGAAAATGAATGTTGTCGATAGATTTCTAGAAAAGTTCGCGAAAATGATTTTGTCGCTAATATATGCTAGAAAAAATTTCCTTAGAATATTATATTGTCGTTTGATTTCCTACAGAAAATTATTTCGTCGATAGATTTTCTATAGAAAATGATGTTGTGGATAGATATCCTACAGCAAATTATGTTGTCGCAAAATTTCTAGAAAAGTTCGAAGAAATGATTTTGTCGCTAGATATAGCAGAAAAAAATTTCTTTTGAAAATTATGTTGTCGTTAGATTTCCTACAGAAAATTATTTTGTCGATAGATTTCTATAGAAAATTATGTTGTCGATAGATTTCTAGAAAAATTCGAGGAAATGATTTTGTCACTAAATGTATGTAGAAAAAAATTTCCTATAGAAAATTATATTGTCGTTTGATTTCGTACAGAAAATTATTTCGTCGATAGATTTACTATAGAAAATGATGTTGTCGATAGATATCCTACAGCAAATTATGTTGTCGCAAAATTTCTAGAAAAGTTCGAAGAAATGATTTTGTCGCTAGATATATGCAGAAAAAAATTTCTTTTGAAAATTATGTTGTCGTTAGATTTCCTACAGAAAATTATTTTGTCGATAGATTTACTATAGAAAATTATTTTGTCGATAGATTTCTAGAAAAATTCGAGGAAATGATTTTGTCACTAAATGTATGTAGAAAAGAATTTCCTATAGAAAATTATATTGTCGTTTGATTTCGTACAGAAAATTATTTCGTCGATAGATTTACTATAGAAAATGATGTTGTCGATTAGATATCCTACAGCAAATTATGTTGTCGCAAAATTTCTAGAAAAGTTCGAAGAAATGATTTTGTCGCTAATTGTACGAACAAAAAAATTTCCTATATATAATTATATTGTCGGTTGAGTTCCTACAGAAAATTATTTCGTCGATAGATTTCCTACAGAAAATTATTTCGTCGATAGATTTCCTATAGAAAATAATGTTCTCAATAGATTTCCTACAGCAAATTATGTTGTCGCTAGATTTCCTGAAAAGTTCGAGAAAATGATTTTGTCGCTAATTGTACGAACAAAAAAATTTCCTATATATAATTATATTGTCGGTTGAGTTCCTACAGAAAATTATTTCGTCGATAGATTTCCTATAGAAAATGATGTTGTTGATAGATTTCCAACAGCAAATTATGTTGTCGCTATATTTCTACAAAAGTTCGAGAAAATGAATTTGTCGCTAGTTGAATGAAGAAAAAAATTTTCTATAGAAATTTATGTTGTCGATAGATTTCATACAGAAAATTATATTACCAATTGTTTTACTATATAAAATTATGTTGTCGATAGCTTTCCTACAGAAAATTATTTCGTCGATAGATTTACTATAGAAAATTATGTTGTTGATAGATTTCCTGTAGAAAATGATGTTGTCGATAGATTTCTAGAAAAGTTCGAGAAAATGATTTTGTCGCTAAATATATGTAGAAAAAAATTTCCTATAGAATATTATATTGTCGTTTGATTTCCTACAGAAAATTAGGTTCGTCCGCATAGATTTTACTATAGAACATGATGTTTGGGATAGATACCTACAGACAAATATGTTTTGTCGCTAACAATTTCTAGAAAGTTCGAAGAAATGATTTTTTGTCGCTAATTTGTATGAACAAAAAAATTTCCTATATATAATTATATTTGTACGGTTGAGTTTCCTACAGAAAAAATTATATGTCGTCGGATAGATTTTTCCTACAGAAAATTATTTCGTCGGTAGATTTCCCTATAGGAAATAATGTTCTCAATAGATTTCCTACAGCAAAATTATGTTGTCGCTAGATTCCTGAAAAGTTCGCAGAAAATGATTTTGTCGCTCATTGTACGAACAAAAAAATTTCCTATATATAATTATATTGTCGGTTGAGTTCCTACAGAAAATTATTTCGTCGATAGATTTCCTATAGAAATGATGTTGTTGATAGATTTCCAACAGCAAATTATGTTGTCGCTATATTTCTAACAAAAGTTCGAGAAATAGAATTTGTCGCTAGTTTGAATGAAGAAAAAAATTTTCTATAGAAATTTATGTTGTCGATAGATTTCATACAGAAAATTATATTACCAATTGTTTACTATATAAAATTATGTTGTCGATAGCTTTCCTACAGAAAATTATTTCGTCGATAGATTTACTATAGAAAATATGTTGTTTGATAGATTTCCTGTAGAAATTGATGTTGTCGATAGATTTCTAGAAAAGTTCGAGAAAATGATTTTGTTCGCTAAATATATGTAGAAAAAAAATTTCCTATAGAAAAATATATTATCGTTTGATTTCCTACAGAAAATTGTTTCGTCGACAGATTTTCTATAGAAAAATGATGTTGTTCGATTAGATATCCCTACAGCAAATTATGTTTGTCGCAAAATTTCTAGAAAAGTTCGAAGAAATGATTTTGTCGCTAGATATATGCAGAAAAAAATTTTCTTTTGACAATTATGTTGTCGTTAGATTTCCTACAGGAAATTAAATTGACAATAATTTTACTATAGAAAATTATGTGTCGATAGATTTCTAGAAAAGTTCGAGAAAAATGTTTGTCACTAAATGTATGTAGAAAAGAATTTCCTATAGAAAATTATATTGTCGTTTGATTTCCTACAGAAAATTATTTCGTCGATAGATTTACTATAGAAAATGATGTTGTCGATTAGATATCCTACAGCAAATTATGTTGTCGCAATTCTAGAAAAGTTCGAAGAAATGAGATTTGGTCGCTAGATATATGCAGAAAAAATTGTCCTTTTGAAAATTATGTTGTCGTTAGATTTCCTACAGAAAATTATGTTGTCACTAGATTTCCTGAAAAGTTTGAGAATGAATTTTGTCACTAAATGTATGTAGAAAAGAATTTCCTATAGAAAATTATATTGTCGTCTGATTTCCTACAGAAAATTATTTCGTCGATAGATTTACTATAGAAAATGATGTTGTCGATTAGATATCCTACAGCAAATTATGTTGTCGCAAAATTTCTAGAAAAGTTCGAAGAAATGATTTTGTCGCTAGATATATGCAGAAAAAAATGTCCTTTTGAAAATTATGTTGTCGTTAGATTTCCTACAGAAAATTATGTTGTCACTAGATTTCTAGAAAAGTTCGAGAAAATGATTTTGTTACTAAATGTATGTAGAAAAGAATTTCCTATAAAAAATATATTGTCGTTTGATTTCCTACAGAAAATTGTTTCGTCGACAGATTTTCTATAGAAAATGATGTTGTCGATTAGATATCCTACAGCAAATTATGTTGTCGCAAAATTTCTAGAAAAGTTCGAAGAAATGATTTTGTCGCTAGATATATGCAGAAAAAAATGTCCTTTTGAAAATTATGTTGTCGTTAGATTTCCTACAGAAAATTATGTTGTCACTAGATTTCTAGAAAAGTTCGAGAAAATGATTTTGTCACTAAATGTATGTAGAAAAGAATTTCCTATAGAAAAATATATTGTCGTTTGATTTCCTACAGAAAATTGTTTCGTCGACAGATTTCTATAGAAAATGATGTTGTCGATAGATATCCTACAGCAAATTATGTTGTAGAAAAATTTCTAGAAAAGTTCGAAGAAATGATTTTGTCGCTAGATATATGCAGAAAAAAATTTTCTTTTGAAAATTATGTTGTCGTTAGATTTCCTACAGGAAATTAAATTGACAATAATTTTACTATAGAAAATTATGTTGTCGATAGATTTCTAGAAAAGTTCGAGAAAATGATTTTGTCACTAAATGTATGTAGAAAAGAATTTCCTATAGAAAATTATATTGTCGTTTGATTTCCTACAGAAAATTATTTCGTCGACAGATTTTCTATAGAAAATGATGTTGTCGATAGATTTCCTACAGCAAATTATGTTGTCGCTAGATTTCCTGAAAAGTTCGAAAATATGATTTTGTCGCTAGTTGTATGAACAAAAAAATTTCCTATAGAAAATTATATTGTCGTTTGATTTTCTACAGAAAATTATTTCGTCGATAGATTTCGTATAGAAAATGATGTTCTCGATAGATTTCCTACAGCAAATTATGTTGTCACTAGATTTCCTGAAAAGTTCGAGAAAATGATTTTGTCACTAAATGTATGTAGAAAAGAATTTCCTATAGAAAATTATATTGTCGTTTGATTTCCTACAGAAAATTATTTCGTCGATAGATTTACTATAGAAAATGGTGTTGTCGATGGATATCCTACAGCAAATTATGTTGTCGCTAGATTTCCTGAAAAGTTCGAGAAAATGATTTTGTCGCTAGTTGTATGAACAAAAAAATTTCCTATAGATATTGTCGTTTGATTTTCTACAGAAAATTATTTTCCAACAGCAAATTATGTTGTCGCTAGATATCAACAAAAGTTCGAGAAAATGATTTTGTCGCTAGTTGTATGAAGAAAAAAATTTTCTATAGAAAATTTTGTTGTCGTTAGATTTCATACAGAAAATTATATTGTCGGTTGGTTTCCTACAGAAAATTATTTCGTAGATAGATTTCCTATAGAAAATGATGTTCTCGATAGATTTCCTACAGCAAATTATGTTGTCGCTAGATTTCCTGAAAAGTTCGAGAAAATGTTTTTGTCACTAAATGTATGTAGAAAAGAATTTCCTATAGAAAATTATATTGTCGTTGATTTCCTACAGAAAATTATTTCGTCGATAGATTTACTATAGAAAATGGTGTTGTCGATGGATATCCTACAGCAAATTATGTTGTCGCTAGATTTCTGAAAAGTTCGAGAAAATGATTTTGTCGATAGTTTATGAACAAAAAAATTTCCTATAGATATTGTCGTTTGATTTTCTACAGAAAATTATTTTCCAACAGCAAATTATGTTGTCGCTAGATATCAACAAAAGTTCGAGAAAATGATTTTGTCGCTAGTTGTATGAAGAAAAAAATTTTCTATAGAAAATTTTGTTGTCGTTAGATTTCATACAGAAAATTATATTGTTCGGTTGGTTCCTACAGAAAATTATTTCGTAGATAGATTTCCTATAGAAAATGATGTTCTCGATAGATTTCCTACAGCCAATTATGTTGTCGCTAGATTTCCTGAAAAGTTCGAGAAAATGTTTTTGTCACTAAATGTATGTAGAAAAGATTTTCCTATAGAATATTATATTGTCGTTTGATTTCCTACAGAAAATTATTTTGTCGATTGATTTACTATAGAAAATGATGTTGTGTGTGGGGGTAGCGGGGAAGCAAATAAAATAAAATATTGCCGAGAATAATAAAAAATCAATCGATTAGATTATTTAATATTTATTTAAGTACATACAAACGTACCTTACAATTCGGGGGTGGATTTGACAATAGTTTCTTTTTGTTTTATTTTCATAACAATTCTGTCATATAATTAACTATTCACAATCACATCACACGGTTGTACAAAAAACTTAAGTTAAGCTTAAGATTAGGGTGGCCAGGAACATCCCGCCCCCCTTGCAACATTGCAATAAGAGAACCAAGAAGTCACCTGGCCAGAGATTAACAGATTAACAATTCAGAATATAATTCATATTTTATAGTAAATTCAAGTAAAAGAGAGAATAAAAAGAGATTTCAAATTGAAAAATATGATTACATGAAAAATAAGGAAAAAGGAGCTTAGCACGTTGATTCCGATGGTAGGCGCCGATGTCGCATTAGAAACATCTACGACAGTCCCATTACTGGTGAAAAGTTGACCTGCGCACGTGCACGTTTTCTTAAGAGCCTGGTGTGGGTTGTGCTCTTCTTCTTTGTCTGGAGTCAACAGCAATCACGGTTGTCGTTATCATGGCGTTCGACAGATAGCTCACCGGGGGTATTAAATGATCTGTAAATGAAAACGATAGACGCACAACAGGAAACGAGAGATATCGAATTAGTAATGCTCAGGATTAGGAAGCGACACGAGCGTCACAATTAGCCGTGTTAGAACGCCATTGGCAGTTCGAACTTCGGCCATTCGCACTTCGAATCAGGGACAAAATAAACCTGTTCGATTCAACTAAATTTTGGGGTTAATTGTCATGCAAAAGACAATATGATCGACACCAACGAAATTTCCTAGATGATTTTTCTTACGAGTAAAAATTATCATAGGCCCATCAACCTTATGTGGAGATTTCATGTGATTCCAATTGTCAGTGCCTACCTGGTCCACGATAACGATACTCGATTTGCCGCAAAAGTTGGCCAATGGCACGGGGGTTTTTGAAATCAGGACAGAACGATAGTCGTAACTGTTCCACAAGGTAAGATCCAGCTTCTTGCGAAGTGAAAATACCATTTTTTGCCAATAGAGTTGCATCGCAGAGCTCTCAACGGGGTAAAGTTTACACTTATACAGGCACAACTTTTGCTTTGGCAGCGAGCAAGTGGGTGATAAATTCACCAGACGGGGTTAGGACTCTACTATACAGAATGGCAGCATATGCTTTCTCAGAGCATCACAAATTGCATGAAGTACTTCACGCTGAGGGTTAAAACTAACCCAACGAGGGATGTTAATCCTGTCGATGTACGAATAATCATCGACAAATTCGAGCCATCTGTTAAACGTCATGGGTTTTCAAACATTCGCCACAATCTGTCTGCTTTTACAACTTTGTCGCATAACAATTTTAGCAACTACGATTTTAGGTGCCACTCACCCAACGGGGTCAAACAGCTTTGGCTATTTGAAAAAAGACAGAAAGTTTTGTGACTACAGGGAAATAGGGCGTTGGAGCTGGCTTGAAGCAAAATGTATCAATGCTCGCATTCCAAACGTAAACCCAGAGTTTAAGCGGTGCTGGCGTCTGACAATTTCAAAAATTCGGAATCTAGTAGGTATTCGGGTAACACAAGAGAAAAGATGAGTGATGGGAGTTAAAACGACATGAGGAGGAGAATAAAATAGTCATGATCGGCGAGAGGTCTAGGGAAAGATATTCACCAATTACTTCCTCGTATGAGGTTTCAATCTCGGGGCTCTGTAGCAATCAGATCTCCTACATTGAGCAAACGCACCCTTACGAGATCCACCAAGACTCAAGTCTGTAGGGATTTTAGACTTTAAGGGTAACAAATTTAACTGACTTGTTTTGCCGGTTACAATCCAACCGAACACGGTTCGTTGGGCGATCAAGGGATTTTTGGAGTCTCTTCGAAATCCGGAAAGCATTATCTGGGGGTATACATCTCCACCCAATAGCAAATCCATATGCGCATATTTAAAATCTGTTAACGGGAGATCGGGTGCATCAAAGTCAGCATACTTCGCTAACGAGCATGTGGGGTAATTGACCAGTGAGCTTTTCGACAACATATGCCACTGTGGTCAATTTAAACGATGGATCAATTGGAGACCGTAATGAAACATTACAAACTTTTTGAGTTTGCTACCACTTTGCCATTAAGGCCCACAATAGTGGCAGCAGGTGCCGAATAGGTTGGAAGATCTAGCTTCCGTTGTAACTTTCGAGAGATGAAAGTAGCTTGAGATGCTGGATCGATTAGAGCTCTAGCAGGATAAACTACATCATTATATACTACATTCACTTGGACAGTTCCTAATAAGACTGTCGAGTACGGGGTGGACTGTATACTAGTGGCGAAATTCTGAAACGATCGAGCAGCAGCGGAGGTAGATGGACCACCATCCACTTCATTTCGCCTTTGTGCAGGAGAAGGCCGAGGGATTTCCGGGGAACTATTAGGGGTAGAAGGGTCAACGGGGTTAGTTCCAGTCCTCGATTTCTCCCGGGGGGAAGATTCGGTACGGTGAAGTAGCGAATGATGCTTTAGTTTGCTATTCCCAGAACGACAATTCGTTATACAGTCATAATTGTCCTTGCAAACTCTTAATGGAAGGGCCAGATTCCTAGAGGATGGAAGGGATTAAAGAGGGTTTTTAATTGAGGTTGACTAGTACTCTCTTGTTCTCGTAACGATCGACGAGATTCTGCCAAGCCATGTCGAAACCATCATTCGTCATGGGGCAAGTGCGAATTAATGTCCCTCGCCTCACCTTCTGTTTTTTGTAAAAGATAGTACATCATCTTTGGATGTTACTAATATGGGGGTTGGTCCCGTAAATGGCCGAAAACATGTCCCTAAATGTTGGCCAGATGCGTAGTCACCAGCAAAGTTGGGGTGTCACAGGGGGAAGATGTATTGGAATACTATTTGTAGGGGGTTCGAAGCCTTGCTCTTAAAGCTATCTGTCAACCATCAATGACCGAGATGCATTGAAAATATATCGTATATCCCGACATATACTTGGCCTTCAAGTCCTTAGAAGATACCTTGGTATCCTCGGCACTGTCCAATAAGTCCTCGTAGTGTCACTGAACGCTTCCACAAACGGGTTAGTTCCTGTCGATGGACACTTAGAGTATGAACAGAATGTTCTTGCTTAGGGATAGCCTGAAAGAAACTCTCAAAATCGGCTAAGCGATTAAAGTTCCTCGTTAGGTTTCTTAATGCGGCCATTTTACTACAACTGGGATCAAGAAAAGGTGGTAAAAAACTCAAATAAAAGGAAACGAAAAATAAGGATGTTCACGAAAGGGGCTACTAAATGCAAATTCGAATAGTAGCAAACGAGAAAATTTGAAAACGCGAGAAAAAAAGCCGAAATTTTTTAAAAAAAATACGAATACAATCCCAAAATAAGAAAAAGGGAAATATTTAGAACTTCTAGTTCAATACGAAATTAATCCGAGAAATGGAGAAAAATAATATGTTCGAATACCGATATACAAGGAAAATTATCGAATCCCCAAAATAAAAAATATTAAAATCGCGATTAAAATGGTTATTTAAATATTAACAAGTAAATCTTCCCTTTGAAATATATATATAAAATATAATAAGGATATGTATAGGAAATAAACAATATATGTGTATATATTTTCCTCTAATTAAATAAAAAGAAAGAAATGTCTCAAACAAACAAAATATAAAATAATGTAATCGCAATGTAATAGGTGCAAGAATATAAGATATTTGAAACAGCGGCCACCTTATTCTGTGACAACCTTCCAGCTGTTATAAAGCAAGTACACAAAAAACAACACCAGGATCAACGCACTCTGTGTTGTTAGTGTATTTTTTTCCGTTTGTTTTTATTTTCTTCTTGCTCTTTATTATCCTTATATTCTTACACTTCACTGAGACACTTCACTAAACTTTATTTTTTTCTTTTGTTTTTTTTTTTTATTTTTCACACTAATATTTCACGCACGGCAAATGAAGTGTGTTTTACATACCTTGTAAACATAAAAATTAATTAGGGGATAGAATTTACCGAACAAATCCAAAACGGAGAAAGGCTGTAGTTTCCAGCAACAAATATGCAATGGAGCGAACTTCGAGTAAATCTGCAAGGAGATTCTCGTCGAATATTTTATTTTATTTTTTAGGGATGATTATCCGCTCGAGTGGACCAAATTGTGGGGTAGCGGGGAAGCAAAATAAAATAAAAATATTGCCGAGAATAATAAAAAATCAATCGATTGGATTATTTACTATTTATTTAAGTACATACAAACGTACCTTACAATTCGGGGGTGGATTTGAAAAAGTTTCTTTTCTTTTTTTATATTCATAACAATTCTGTCATAT
>JABZEU010000007.1:567983-598307 GCA_014635995.1 Sarcophaga peregrina
GAAAAAATTTTCTATAGAAAATTTTGTTGTCGTTAGATTTCCTACAGAAAATTATATTGTCGGTTGATTTCCTACAGAAAATTATTTCGTCGATAGATTTTCTATAGAAAATGATGTTCTCGATAGATTTCCTACAGCAAATTATGTTGTCGCTAGGATTCCTGAAAAGTTCGAGAAAATGCTTTTGTCGCTAGTTGTATGAAGAAAAAAATTTCCTATAGAAAATTATATTGTCGTTTGATTTTCTACAGAAAATTATTTCGTCGATAGATTTCCTATAGAAAATGATGTTGTCGATAGATTTCTACAGCAAATTATGTTGTCGCAAAATTTCTAGAAAAGTTCGAGAAAATGATTTTGTCGCTAAATGTATGTAGAAAAAAATTTCCTATAGAAAATTATGTTGTCGATAGATTTCCTATAGAAAATTATGTTGTCGATAGATTTACTATAGAAAATTATGTTGTCGATAGATTTCTAGAAAAGTTCGAGAAAATGATTTTGTCGCTAAATGTATGTAGAAAAAAATTTCCTATAGAAAATTATATTGTCGTTTGATTTCCTACAGAAAATTATTTCGTCGATAGATTTTCTATAGAAAATGATGTTGTCGATAGATTTCCTACAGCAAATTATGTTGTCGCTAGATTTCCTGAAAAGTTCGAAAATATGATTTTGTCGCTAGTTGTATGAACAAAAAAATTTCCTATAGAAAATTATATTGTCGTTTGATTTCTACAGAAAATTATTTCGTCGATAGATTTCGTATAGAAAATGATGTTCTCGATAGATTTCCTACAGCAAATTATGTTGTCACTAGATTTCCTGAAAAGTTCGAAAAATGATTTTGTCACTAAATGTATGTAGAAAAGAATTTCCTATAGAAAATTATATTGTCGTTTGATTTCCTACAGAAAATTATTTCGTCGAGAGATTTCCAATAGAAAATGATGTTGTCGATAGATTTCCTATAGAAAATGATGTTGTCGATAGATTTCTATAGAAAATTTTGTTGTCGTTAGATTTCCTACAGAAAATGATGTTGCTAATAATTTTCCAACGAAAAGTTCGAGAAAATGATTTTGTCGCTAATTGTACGAACAAAAAAATTTCCTATAGATAATTATATTGTCGGTTGATTTCCTACAGAAAATTATTTCGTCGATAGATTTCCTATAGAAAATGATGTTGTTGATAGATTTCCAACAGCAAATTATGTTGTCGCTATATTTCTACAAAACTTCGAGAAAATGAATTTGTCGCTAGTTGTATGAACAAAAAATTTTCTATAGAAATTTATGTTGTCGATAGATTTCATACAGAAAATTATATTACCAATTGTTTTACTATATAAAATTATGTTGCCGATAGCTTTCCTACAGAAAATTATTTCGTCGATAGATTTACTATAGAAAATTATGTTGTTGATAGATTTCCTGTAGAAAATGATGTTGTCGATAGATTTCTAGAAAAGTTCGAGAAAATGATTTTGTCGCTAAATATATGTAGAAAAGAATTTCCTATAGAATATTATATTGTCGTTTGATTTCCTACAGAAAATTATTTTGTCGATAGATTTACTATAGAAAATGATGTTGTGGATAGATATCCTACAGCAAATTATGTTGTCGCTAAATTTCTAGAAAAGTTCGAAGAAATGATTTTGTCGCTAGTTGTATGAACAAAAAAATTTCCTATAGAAAATTATATTGTCGTTTGATTTTCTACAGAAAATTATATTGTCGGTTGATTTCCTACAGAAAATTATTTCGTCGATAGATTTCCTATAGAAAATAATGTTCTCAATAGATTTCCTACAGAAAATGATGTTGTCGATAGATTTCCTACAGCAAATTATGTTGTCGCTAGATTTCCTGAAAAGTTCGAGAAAATGATTTTGTCGCTAATTGTACGAACAAAAAAATTTCCTATATATAATTATATTGTCGGTTGAGTTCCTACAGAAAATTATTTCGTCGATAGATTTCCTATAGAAAATGATGTTGTTGATAGATTTCCAACAGCAAATTATGTTGTCGCTATATTTCTACAAAAGTTCGAGAAAATGAATTTGTCGCTAGTTGAATGAAGAAAAAAATTTTCTATAGAAATTTATGTTGTCGATAGATTTCATACAGAAAATTATATTACCAATTGTTTTACTATATAAAATTATGTTGTCGATAGATTTCTACAGAAAATTATTTCGTCGATAGATTTACTATAGAAAAATATGTTGTTGATAGATTTCCTGTAGAAAATGATGTTGTCGATAGATTTCTAGAAAAGTTCGAGAAAATGATTTTGTCGCTAAATATATGTAGAAAAAAATTTCCTATAGAAAAATATATTGTCGTTTGATTTTCTACAGAAAATTATTTCGTCGATAGATTTCTATAGAAAATGATGTTGTCGATAGATTTCCTACAGCAAATTATGTTGTCGCAAAATTTCTAGAAAAGTTCGAGAAAATGATTTTGTCGCTAGATATATGCAGAAAAAATTTCCTTTTGAAAATTATGTTGTCGTTAGATTTCCTACAGGAAATTAAATTGACAGTAATTTTACTATAGAAAATTATGTTGTCGATAGATTTCTAGAAAAGTTCGAGAAAATGATTTTGTCACTAAATGTATGTAGAAAAGATTTCCTATAGAAAATTATATTGTCGTTTGATTTCCTACAGAAAATTATTTCGTCGATAGATTTACTATAGAAAATGATGTTGTCGATAGATTCCTACAGCAAATTATGTTGTCGCAAAATTTCTAGAAAAGTTCGAAGAAATGATTTTGTCGCTAGATATATGCAGAAAAAATTTCCTTTTGAAAATTATGTTGTCGATAGATTTCTATAGAAATTTATGTTGTCGATAGATTTACTATAGAAAATTATGTTGTCGATAGATTTCTAGAAAAGTTCGAGAAAATGATTTTGTCACTAATGTATGTAGAAAAGAATTTCCTATAGAAAAATATATTGTCGTTTGATTTCCTACAGAAAATTATGTTGTCGCTAGATTTCCTGAAAAGTTCGAAAATATGATTTGGTCGCTAGTTGTATGAACAAAAAAATTTTCTATAGAAAATTATATTGTCGTTTGATTTCCTACAGAAAATTATTTTGTCGATAGATTTACTATAGAAAATGATGTTCTCGATAGATTTCCTACAGCAAATTATGTTGTCGCTAGATTTCCTGAAAAGTTCGAAAAATGATTTTGTCGCTAAATGTATGTAGAAAAGAATTTCCTATAGAAAATTATATTGTCGTTTGATTTCCTACAGAAAATTATTTCGTCGATAGATTTACTATAGAAAATGATGTTGTCGATAGATTTCCTACAGCAATTATGTTGTCGCAAAATTTCTAGAAAAGTTCGAAAAATGATTTTGTCGCTAGTTTTATGAACAAAAAAATTTCCTATAGAAAAATATATTGTCGTTTGATTTCCTACAGAAAATTATTTCGTCGATAGATTTCCTATAGAAAATGATGTTGTCGATAGATTTCTATAGAAAATTATGTTGTCGTTAGATTTCCTACAGAAAATTATTCGTCGATAGATTTCTATAGAAAATTATGTTGTCGCTAGATTTCTAGAAAAGTTCGAGAAAATGATTTTGTCGCTAATGTATGTAGAAAAAAATTTCCTATATATAATTATATTGTCGGTTGAGTTCCTACAGAAAATTATTTCGTCGATAGATTTCCTATAGAAAATGATGTTGTTGATAGATTTCCAACAGCAAATTATGTTGTCGCTATATTTCTACAAAAGTTCGAGAAAATGAATTTGTCGCTAGTTGAATGAAGAAAAAAATTTTCTATAGAAATTTATGTTGTCGATAGATTTCATACAGAAAATTATATTACCAATTGTTTTACTATATAAAATTATGTTGTCGATAGCTTTCCTACAGAAAATTATTTCGTCGATAGATTTACTATAGAAAAATATGTTGTTGATAGATTTCCTGTAGAAATTGATGTTGTCGATAGATTTCTAGAAAAGTTCGAGAAAATGATTTTGTCGCTAAATATATGTAGAAAAAAATTTCCTATAGAAAAATATATTGTCGTTTGATTTCCTACAGAAAATTGTTTCGTCGACAGATTTTCTATAGAAAATGATGTTGTCGATTAGATATCCTACAGCAAATTATGTTGTCGCAAAATTTCTAGAAAAGTTCGAAGAAATGATTTTGTCGCTAGATATATGCAGAAAAAAATTTCTTTTGAAAATTATGTTGTCGTTAGATTTCCTACAGGAAATTAAATTGACAGTAATTTTACTATAGAAAATTATGTTGTCGATAGATTTCTAGAAAAGTTCGAGAAAATGATTTTGTCACTAAATGTATGTAGAAAAGAATTTCCTATAAAAAATTATATTGTCGTTTGATTTCCTACAGAAAATTATTTCGTCGATAGATTTACTATAGAAAATGATGTTGTCGATGGATATCCTACAGCAAATTATGTTGTCGCAAAATTTCTAGAAAAGTTCGAAGAAATGATTTTGTCGCTAGATATATGCAGAAAAAAATGTCCTTTTGAAAATTATGTTGTCGTTAGATTTCCT
Source organism: Sarcophaga peregrina (assembly GCA_014635995.1). Classification (NCBI taxonomy): domain Eukaryota; kingdom Metazoa; phylum Arthropoda; class Insecta; order Diptera; family Sarcophagidae; genus Sarcophaga; species Sarcophaga peregrina. The sequence goes on from JABZEU010000007.1 coordinate 572,569, forward strand.
ACAGAAAATTATGTTGTCACTAGATTTCCTGAAAAGTTTGAGAAAATGATTTTGTCACTAAATGTATGTAGAAAAGAATTTCCTATAGAAAATTATATTGTCGTTTGATTTCCTACAGAAAATTATTTCGTCGATAGATTTACTATAGAAAATGATGTTGTCGATTAGATATCCTACAGCAAATTATGTTGTCGCAAAATTTCTAGAAAAGTTCGAAGAAATGATTTTGTCGCTAGATATATGCAGAAAAAAATGTCCTTTTGAAAATTATGTTGTCGTTAGATTTCCTACAGAAAATTATGTTGTCACTAGATTTCCTGAAAAGTTTGAGAAAATGATTTTGTCACTAAATGTATGTAGAAAAGAATTTCCTATAGAAAATTATATTGTCGTTTGATTTCCTACAGAAAATTATTTCGTCGATAGATTTACTATAGAAAATGATGTTGTCGATTAGATATCCTACAGCAAATTATGTTGTCGCAAAATTTCTAGAAAAGTTTGAAGAAATGATTTTGTCGCTAGATATATGCAGAAAAAAATGTCCTTTTGAAAATTATGTTGTCGTTAGATTTCCTACAGAAAATTATGTTGTCGATAGATTTCTAGAAAAGTTCGAGAAAATGATTTTGTCACTAAATGTATGTAGAAAAGAATTTCCTATAGAAAATTATATTGTCGTTTGATTTCCTACAGAAAATTATTTCGTCGACAGATTTTCTATAGAAAATGATGTTGTCGATAAATTTCCTACAGCAAATTATGTTGTCGCTAGATATCCTGAAAAGTTCGAAAATATGATTTGGTCGCTAGTTGTATGAACAAAAAAATTTCCTATAGAAAATTATATTGTCGTTTGAGTTTCTACAGAAAATTATTTCGTCGATAGATTTCGTATAGAAAATGATGTTCTCGATAGATTTCCTACAGCAAATTATGTTGTCGCTAGATATCCTGAAAAGTTCGAAAATATGATTTGGTCGCTAGTTGTATGAACAAAAGAATTTCCTATAGAAAATTATATTGTCGTTTGATTTCCTACAGAAAATTATTTCGTCGATAGATTTACTATAGAAAATGATGTTGTCGATGGATATCCTAAAGCAAATTATGTTGTAGCAAAATTTCTAGAAAAGTTCGAAGAAATGATTTTGTCGCTAGTTTTATGAACAAAAAAATTTCCTATAGATATTGTCGTTGGATTTGCTACAGAAAATTATTTCGTCGAGAGATTTCCAATAGAAAATGATGTTGTCGATTATGTCGTTAGATTCCCTACAGGAAATTAAATTGACAGTAATTTTACTATAGAAAAATATGTTGTCGATAGATTTCTAGAAAAGTTCGAGAAAATGATTTTGTCGCTAGATATATGCAGAAAAAAATTTCCTATAGAAAATTATATTGTCGTTTGATTCCTACAGAAAATTATGTTGTCGATAGATTTCTAGAAAAGTTCGAGAAAATGATTTTGTCACTAAATGTATGTAGAAAAGAATTTCCTATAGAAAATTATATTGTCGTTTGATTTCCTACAGAAAATTATTTCGTCGATAGATTTCTATAGAAAATGATGTTGTCGATAAATTTCCTACAGCAAATTATGTTGTCGCTAGATATCCTGAAAAGTTCGAAAATATGATTTGGTCGCTAGTTGTATGAACAAAAAAATTTCCTATAGAAAATTATATTGTCGTTTGAGTTTCTACAGAAAATTATTTCGTCGATAGATTTCGTATAGAAAATGATGTTCTCGATAGATTTCCTACAGCAAATTATGTTGTCGCTAGATTTCCTGAAAAGTTCGAAAAATGATTTTGTCGCTAGTTGTATGAACAAAAGAATTTCCTATAGAAAATTATATTGTCGTTGATTTCCTACAGAAAATTATTTCGTCGATAGATTTACTATAGAAAATGATGTTGTCGATGGATATCCTAAAGCAAATTATGTTGTAGCAAAATTTCTAGAAAAGTTCGAAGAAATGATTTTGTCGCTAGTTTTATGAACAAAAAAATTTCCTATAGATATTGTCGTTGGATTTGCTACAGAAAATTATTTCGTCGAGAGATTTCCAATAGAAAATGATGTTGTCGATTATGTCGTTAGATTCCCTACAGGAAATTATATTGACAATAATTTTGCTATAGAAAATTATGTTGTCGATAGATTTCTAGAAAAGTTCGAGAAAATGATTTTGTCACTAAATGTATGTAGAAAAGAATTTCCTATAGAAAATTATATTGTCGTTTGATTTCCTACAGAAAATTATTTCGTCGATAGATTTCGTATAGAAAATGATGTTGTCGATAGATTTCCTACAGCAAATTATGTTGTCGCTAGATTTCCTGAAAAGTTCGAAAATATGATTTGGTCGCTAGTTGTATGAACAAAAAAATTTCCTATAGAAAATTATATTGTCGTTTGAGTTTCTACAGAAAATTATTTCGTCGATAGATTTCGTATAGAAAATGATGTTCTCGATAGATTTCCTACAGCAAATTATGTTGTCGCTAGATATCCTGAAAAGTTCGAAAATATGATTTGGTCGCTAGTTGTATGAACAAAAGAATTTCCTATAGAAAATTATATTGTCGTTTGATTTCCTACAGAAAATTATTTCGTCGATAGATTTACTATAGAAAATGATGTTGTCGATGGATATCCTAAAGCAAATTATGTTGTAGCAAAATTTCTAGAAAAGTTCGAAGAAATGATTTTGTCGCTAGTTGTATGAACAAAAAAATTTCCTATAGATATTGTCGTTGGATTTGCTACAGAAAATTATTTCGTCGAGAGATTTCCAATAGAAAATGATGTTGTCGATTATGTCGTTAGATTCCCTACAGGAAATTATATTGACAATAATTTTGCTATAGAAAATTATGTTGTCGATAGATTTCTAGAAAAGTTCGAGAAAATGATTTTGTCACTAAATGTATGTAGAAAAGAATTTCCTATAGAAAATTATATAAGAAATCAAACGACAATATAATTTTCTATAGGAAATTCTTTTCTACATACATTTATTGACAAAATCATTTTCTCGAACTTTTCTAGAAATCTATCGACAAATAATTTTCTATAGAAATCTATCGACAACATAATTTTCTATAGTAAAATTATTGTCAATATAATTTCCTGTAGGAAATCTAACGACAATATTATTTTCAAAAGGAAATTTTTTCTGCATATATCTAGCGACAAAATCATTTCTTCGAAATTTTCTAGAAATTTTGCGACAACATAATTTGCTGTAGGGTATGTATCGACAACATCATTTTCTATAGTAAATCTATCGAAGAAATAATTTTCTGTAGGAAATCAAACGACAATATAATTTTCTATAGGAAATTCTTTTCTACATACATTTAGTGACAAAATCATTTTCTCGAACTTTTCAGGAAATCTAGCGACAACATAATTTGCTGTAGGAAATCTATCGAGAACATCATTTTCTATACGAAATCTATCGACGAAATAATTTGCTGTAGAAACTCAAACGACAATATAATTTTCTATAGGAAATTTTTTTCTACATACATTTAGCGACAAAATCATTTTCTCGAACTTTTCTAGAAATCTATCGACAACATCATTTTCTACAGGAAATCTATCAACAACATAATTTTCTATAGTAAATCTATCGACGAAATAATTTTCTGTAGGAAATCAAACGACAATATAATTTTCTATAGGAAATTCTTTTCTACATACATTTATTGACAAAATCATTTTCTCGAACTTTCCTAGAAATCTATCGACAACATAATTTTCTATAGTAAAATTATTGTCAATATAATTTCCTGTAGGAAATCTAACGACAATATTATTTTCAAAAGGAATTTTTTTTGCATATATCGAGCGACAAAATCATTTCTTCGAAATTTTCTGGAAATCTAGCGACAACATAATTTGCTGTAGGAAATTTATCGACAACATCATTTTCTATAGAAAATCTGTCGACGAAATAATTTTCTGTAAGAAATCAAACGACAATATAATTTTCTATAGGAAATTCTTTTCTACATACATTTATTGACAAAATCATTTTCTCGAACTTTTCTAGAAATCTATCGACAACATAATTTTCTATAGTAAAATTATTGTCAATATAATTTCCTGTAGGAAATCTAACGACAATATTATTTTCAAAAGGAAATTTTTTCTGCATATATCTAGCGACAAAATCATTTCTTCGAAATTTTCTAGAAATTTTGCGACAACATAATTTGCTGTAGGGTATGTAATGACAACATCATTTTCTATAGTAAATCTATCGAAGAAATAATTTTCTGTAGGAAATCAAACGACAATATAATTTTCTATAGGAAATTCTTTTCTACATACATTTAGTGACAAAATCATTTTCTCGAACTTTTCAGGAAATCTAGCGACAACATAAATTGCTGTAGGAAATTTTTTTGTTCGTACAATTAGCGACAAAATCATTTTCTCGAACTTTTCAGGAAATCTAGCGACAACATAATTTGCTGTTGGAAAACTATTAGCAACATTATTTTCTGTAGGAAATCTATTGACAACATTATTTTCTATAGTAAATCTATCGACGAAATAATTTTCTGTAGGAAATCAAACGACAATATAATTTTCTATAGGAAATTCTTTTCTACATACATTTATTGACAAAATCATTTTCTCGAACTTTTCTAGAAATCTATCGACAACATAATTTTCTATAGTAAAATTATTGTCAATATAATTTCCTGTAGGAAATCTAACGACAATATTATTTTCAAAAGGAAATTTTTTCTGCATATATCTAGCGACAAAATCATTTCTTCGAAATTTTCTAGAAATTTTGCGACAACATAATTTGCTGTAGGGTATGTATCGACAACATCATTTTCTATAGTAAATCTATCGAAGAAATAATTTTCTGTAGGAAATCAAACGACAATATATTTTCTATAGGAAATTTTTTCTGCATATATCTAGCGACAACATCATTTTCTATTGGAAATCTCTCGACGAAATAATTTTCTGTAGGAATCAAACGACAATATAATTTTCTGTATGAAATCTATCGACAACATCATTTTCTATAGAAAATCTGTCGACGAAATAATTTTCTGTAGGAAATCAAACGACAATATATTTTCTATAGGAAATTTTTTTCTACATACATTTAGCGACAAAATCATTTTCTCGAACTTTTGTTGATATCTAGCGACAACATCATTTTCTACAGGAAATCTATCAACAACATAATTTTCTATAGTAAATCTATCGACGAAATAATTTTCTGTAGGAAATCTATCGACAAATAATTTTCTGTAGGAAACCAATCGACAATATAATTTTCTGTATGAAATCTATCGACAACATAATTTCTATAGAAAATTTTTTTCTTCATTCAACTAGCGACAAAATCATTTTCTCGAAATTTTCTAGAAATTTTGCGACAACATAATTTGCTGTAGGAAATCTATCGACAACATCATTTTCTATAGTAAATCTATCGACGAAATAATTTTCTGTAGGAAATCAAACGACAATATATTTTTCTATAGGAAATTCTTTTCTACATACATTTAGTGACAAAATCATTTTCTCGAACTTTTGTTGATATCTAGCGACAAAATCATTTTCTCGAACTTTTCAGAAATCTAGCGACAACATAATTTGCTGTAGGAAATCTATCGACAACATCATTTTCTATAGAAATCTATCGACGAAATAATTTTCTGTAGGAATCAAACGACAATATAATTTTCTATAGGAAATTTTTTTCTACATACATTTAGCGACAAAATCATTTTCTCGAACTTTTGTTGATATCTAGCGACAACATCATTTTCTACAGGAAATCTATCAACAACATAATTTTCTATAGTAAATCTATCGACGAAATAATTTTCTGTAGGAAATCTATCGACAACATAATTTGCTGTAGGGTATGTAATGACAACATCATTTTCTGTAGGAAATCAACGACAATATAATTTTCTGTATGAAATCTATCGACAACATAAATTTCTATAGAAAATTTTTTTCTTCATTCAACTAGCGACAAATTCATTTTCTCGAACTTTTGTAGAAATATAGCGACAACATAATTTGCTGTTGGAAATCTATCAACAACATCATTTTCTATAGGAAATCTATCGACGAAATAATTTTCTGTAGGAAATCAACCGACAATATAATTATCTATAGGAAATTTTTTTGTTCGTACAATTAGCGACAAAATCATTTTCTCGAACTTTTGTTGATATCTAGCGACAACATAATTTGCTGTTGGAAAATTATTAGCAACATCATTTTCTATAGGAAATCTATCGACAACATCATTTTCTATAGGAAATCTATCGACGAATAATTTTCTGTAGGAAATCAACGACAATATAATTTTCTGTAGAAAATCAAACGACAATATTTATAGGAAATTTTTTTGTTCATACAACTAGCGACAAAATCATTTCTTCGAACTTTTCTAGAAATTTTGCGACAACATAATTTGCTGTAGGATATCTATCGACAACATCATTTTCTATAGTAAATCTATCGACAAAATAATTTTCTGTAGGAAATCAAACGACAATATAATTTTCTATAGGAAATTTTTTTCTTCATACAACTAGCGACAAAATCATTTTCTCGAACTTTTCAGGAATCTAGCGACAACATAATTTTCTATAGAAATCTATCGACAAAATAATTTTCTGTAGAAAATCAAACGACAATATCTATAGGAAATTTTTTTCTACATACATTTAGCGACAAAATCATTTTCTCGAACTTTTGTTGATATCTAGCGACAAAATCATTTTCTCGAACTTTTCTAGAAATTTTGCGACAACATAATTTGCTGTAGGATATCTATCGACAACATCATTTTCTATAGTAAATCTATCGACAAAATAATTTTCTGTAGGAAATCAAACGACAATATAATTTTCTATAGGAAATTCTTTTCTACATACATTTAGTGACAAAATCATTTTTCTCGAACTTTTCAGGGAAATCTAGTGACAACATAATTTGCTGTAGGAAATCTATCGAGAACATCATTTTCTATAGGAAATCTATCGACGAAATAATTTTCTGTAGGAAACCAACCGACAATATAATTTTCTGTATGAAATCTAACGACAACAAAATTTTCTATAGAAAATTTTTTTCTTCATACAACTAGCGACAAAATCATTTCTTCGAACTTTTCTAGAAATTTTGCGACAACATAATTTGCTGTAGGATATCTATCGACAACATCATTTTCTATAGTAAATCTATCGACAAAATAATTTCCTGTAGGAAATAAACGACAATATAATTTCTATAGGAAATTCTTTTCTACATACATTTAGTGACAAAAACATTTTCTCGAATTTTTCAGGAAATCTAGCGACAACATAATTTGCTGTAGGAAATCTATTGAGAACATCATTTTCTATAGGAAATCTATCGACGAAATAATTTTCTGTAGGAAATCAACCGACAATATAATTTTCTGTAGAAAATCAAACGACAATATAATTTTCTATAGGAAATTTTTTTGTTCATACAACTAGCGACAAAATCATATTTTCGAACTTTTCAGGAAATCAAGCGACAACATAATTTGCTGTAGGATATCTATCGACAACATCATTTTCTATAGTAAATCTATCGACAAAATAATTTCCTGTAGGAAATAAAACGACAATATAATTTTCTATAGGAAATTCTTTTCTACATACATTTAGTGACAAAAACATTTTCTCGAATTTTTCAGGAAATCTAGCGACAACATAATTTGCTGTAGGAAATCTATTGAGAACATCATTTTCTATAGGAAATCTATCGACGAAATAATTTTCTGTAGGAAATCAACCGACAATATAATTTTCTGTAGAAAATCAAACGACAATATAATTTTCTATAGGAAATTTTTTTGTTCATACAACTAGCGACAAAATCATATTTTCGAACTTTTCAGGAAATCTAGCGACAACATAATTTGCTGTAGGAGATCTATCGACAACATCATTTTCTATAGAAATCTATCGACGAAATAATTTTCTGTAGGAAATCAAACGACAATATATTTTTCTATAGGAAATTTTTTTCTACATACATTTAGCGACAAAATCATTTTCTCGAACTTTTCTAGAAATCTATCGACAACATCATTTTCTACAGGAAATCTATCAACAACATAATTTTCTATAGTAAATCTATCGACGAAATAATTTTCTGTAGGAAAGCTATCGACAACATAATTTTATATAGTAAAACAATTGGCAATATAATTTTCTGTATGAAATCTATCGACAACATAAATTTCTATAGAAAATTTTTTTCTTCATTCAACTAGCGACAAATTCATTTTCTCGAACTTTTGTAGAAATATAGCGACAACATAATTTGCTGTTGGAAATCTATCAACAATATCATTTTCTATAGGAGATCTATCGACGAAATAATTTTCTGTAGGAAATCAACCGACAATATAATTATCTATAGGAAATTTTTTTGTTCGTACATTAGCGACAAAATCATTTCCTCGAACTTTTGTTGATATCTAGCGACAACATAATTTGCTGTTGGAAAATTATTAGCAACATCATTTTCTGTAGGAAATCTATCGACAACATCATTTTCTATTGGAAATCTCTTGACGAAATAATTTTCTGTAGAAAATCAAACGACAATATCTATAGGAAATTTTTTTGTTCATACAACTAGCGTCAAAATCATTTCTTCGAACTTTTCTAGAAATTTTGCGACAACATAATTTGCTGTAGGATATCTATCCACAACATCATTTTCTATAGTAAATCTATCGACAAAATAATTTTCTGTAGGAAATCAAACGACAATATAATATTCTATAGGAAATTCTTTTCTACATACATTTAGTGACAAAAACATTTTCTCGAACTTTTCGACAACTTTTCTAGAAAATTTGTTGTACTAAACACATAATCACCATGGCTTTCGGATATCCATAGGACATAAAATCATTTTTCTATAGTAAATCTGATATCGCACGAAATATTTTTCTATAGTAAATCTATCGACGAAAAATTTCTGTAGGAATCAAACGACAATATAATTTTCTATAGGAAATTCTTTTGTTCATACAAATCTAGCGACAACATAATTTGCTGAGGAAATCTATCGACAACATCATTTTTCTATTGGAAATCTCTCGACGAAATAATTTTTCTGTAGCAAATCAAACGACAATATCTATAGAAATTTTTTTGTTCATACAACTAGCGACAAAATCATTTCTTCCAACTTTTCTGGAAATTTTGCTACAACATAAATTGCTGGCAGGACATTTTTCTATAGTAAATCTATCGAAATAATTTTCTGTAGGAAATCAAAACGAACAATATAATTTTCTAAAGGAAATTCTTTTCTACATACATTTAGTGACAAAATCATTTTCTCGAACTTTTCAGGAAATCTAGTGACAACATATGTTAACGCCACAGTCAAATCGCTAATTGGCATCACTTATTTGTCGATTAATATTATTGTTAACGCCACAGTCAAATTGCTAGTTGGCAACACTTATTTATCGATTAATATTACTATCATAAGTTATCCCTTAAGTCCCATCTATATTATTCTAGAAAAAGTTCTTACACATATTTCCACGCGCTTACAATGTGGCGCGTATTTGCTTTCGGGTATTTGGATATATGGACATATATTGTGTCTTAAAGAAGTTTGTGCCCTTTATTCAACACGAAAAAGTTTGTATATTTTAATTAAATAAAATAAGCCACTTTAATAATAAATGTATTTCAGGAATTTTAACGTTAAAGTACGATAAATAAATAATTGAATTTCTATTGAAAATATTGTACTTTGCGTTTATAATCTACAAAAGTGAATCAAGGGCTTGGGCGCTTCTCCCAACATTATTAAAATTCTTTTTCTTGGTGTTCTAAAAATTTTCTATTTGGCGTATTTATAAAGCTTTTATTTTGGCTGCATTCATCAAATCATTTGCGCAGTGTAAATAATAAATAAATTTCCTTAGTGGAAAATCCGAAGACACCCATCTGGCTGAAACAACCGTAAGTCCTAACAAAATGGATCCTTCTTCTTCTTCCATACAGGGTCAACCACCAAACCACCACCAAGTAAATGAATCAACATCTAGTTCTTCAGAAACATGTCACATATGCAACAACCCTTTAGATAACACTAGTGCTATAAAATGCATTAAATGCAATTTAATATTTCATTTTGTTTGTGCAAAAGTCACTAATACCCAACAAAATCTCACCTGGCTTTGTAACAATTGTTCTACACAAACACCAAGACCGGTTCAACCGGCTGCCTCTGTACGTAGCGGTTCATCACGCTCATCACACTCACGCAGGCATGCTTTAGAGCTCCGACGCTTACAAGAAGAAACGCAACTGGAAAGAGAATACCTAAAAAAGAAATATGAAATTCTCGAGCGGATAGAGGATGACTGTGATGACGCACAGACAGTTAACACCTCTGTGCATGACTGGTTAAACAATCAACAGAATTCAATACAAGAGCAAAACACGAGACCGGTACCAACAGATTTAAATAAGACCAATGAAGAATCTCAACATGGGTCTACATTTCCTCATCAATCGGAATCTACAAATTTACCAATCTCGTCTTTTCCACTTGCTACATCTCAAAATGTAAGTACAAACCTTGTCTACTCAACAGTAACCCAACCTGCAATTACAACCACGGCAACCAACAAAAACTTAACCTCTTTTATTAATAACACTGATAATAATTATTTAAATTCTACTACTACCAATATAAATCACATTTTAAATAACAATACAAATGTCGAAAACCTCCATGAGACAGAGCCTCAACTTAATTCGGACCCGGCCATTTCAATGCATCCATCGTGTACAAGTCAAGTAGCACCTCCGCCTAATTTTGCTAATATGGAATCAACATTTTCGACTCATCCTATGTTTTCCTTCCGGCCAAGCTCAAGCACTGATCGAAGATTAACACAGCAACAGATAAATGCACGTCAATCAGTACCTAAAGATTTACCAATATTTACTGGGCTAGCCGAAGAGTGGCCTTTATTTATTTCAACATATGATTGGTCTACTTCAGTTTGCGGCCTAACTGACGCAGAAAATCTGATCCGGCTTCAAAAGGCGCTACGTGGGGACGCATTACGATCTGTACAGCATATATTAATCCATCCTCATGGCGCATCTTGTGCTATTTCAACTCTACGATTACTTTACGGACAACCAGAAAAAATATTAAACTCCCTAAAAAACAAAATTAAATTGTTGCCTCCTCTCAATATAAACAAATTAAATACAATTACCTCATTCGCAGTTGAAGTAAAAGGCCTTGAAACAACAATAAGAGCTTGCGGGTTACTTGACGAACTTAATAATTCCTCATTATTACACGAATTGATAATGAAAATGCCTTCTTATTTACAGCTGAATTGGGGTGAACGAAAAATAAAATTGATACAAAGTAATAAGAAAATAAGTTTGACAGATTTCTCTAATTGGATTTTTGAAGTTGGAGTATCAGCAAGCAGCATAAATATTGATAGCGGCAGCCACACACCGTCGTTAGCAGAACAGAATTCACGCAGAACAAGAGATGCTTATGTACATGCGCACGAATTTAAAAGTAAAAGAGGCTGCGCAATATGTTCTGCTAACTGTAGCAGTGTTGATAAGTGTGAAAAATTCTTGACTGCAGACAGAAACGAAAAATGGAATCTAATAAGAAAACATAATTTATGCAAACAATGTTTAAAACGTCACAATGGGATTTGTAACAGCAAATTGTTGTGTGCCAAACAGGGATGTCAAATAAGACACCATACTTTGTTACACAAATCAACAGATGACGAGAAAATAACAATCAAGACAAACGAAAATAAGAACAATACAAGTAATTTGCATGCAACTCACAGTGGTAAAATAAGTAGTGAAATTTTGTTTAAAATTATACCAATTATATATATGGCAATAATAATAAAAGCATTAAAACCTTTGCTTTCATAGACGAGGGTTCGTCAATTAGTTTGATCAATGAACAAGTAATCAATGAACTTAATTTAAACGGCGAACTACAACCATTGTGTTTAAAATGGACGGGCAATATGATTCGTAACGAAGAGGACTCCAAATTAGTCAGAATGCAAATTTCTGGCAACAATAAAACTAAGTTTTATATTCATGCTCGTACAGTAAAACAATTATCACTGCCTAGTCAGAGCTTAAATTACAAAACGTTGTGTGAGAAATTTCCACATCTTAGGGGCTTGCCTATAGACAATTTTAAAAATGCGGTCTAGGTCTAAATAATTTAAAATTATGTGTACCAACAAGGGTCAAGGAGGGAAAGAAAGATGAGCCCACTGCTATATGCACACGTCTTGGTTGGCTAATCTGTGGCAACTCGATTATTGGACAAATGACTCAAAATCAATACAATTTTCATTCTTGTGAATATCAACAAGAAGATGACAAAAAACTAAGTAGTTTACTCAAACAGTTTTATTCAATAGAAATGACTGGAATAAATAATATTACTAAAGTGCTTGGTAAAGATGATCAAAGAGCAATTAATATATTAGAGAAATATACTACACAAAGGAGTGACGGGCATTATGAAGTAGCTTTGTTGTGGCGATACGATAATGTTACATTGCCGCCAAGTTACGATATGGCTAAGAGGAGACTACTCTGTCTTGAGAAAACTTTGCGAAATAATAAAGATTTGTTCGATGTTTTTGAAAAAACTATTTCTGAGTACTTAAAGAAAAAATATATAAGCAAAGTAGATGTTAGTCAAATTAGTAACGACAATGTATGGTATTTACCAATATTTCCAGTGTTCAACAAAAATAAACCTAAGAAGACAAGAATAGTGTGGGATGCTGCCGCAAAAGCTAATGGTATTTCACTGAATGCTATGCTACTCAAAGGACCAGATTTGCTCTCCTCTCTACCAGCCATCCTTTTTCGTTTTCGCCAAAGAAATGTCGCAATATGTGGTGATATAGAACAGATGTTTCACCAAATTTATATACGCAATGAAGACTGTCATGCTCAAAGATTTTTATGGCGAGGCTGTGATGAAACAAAGAACCCGAGGTATACGTTATGAAAGTTATGATATTTGGTGCCTCATGCGCACCTTGTATTTCACAATACGTCAAAAACTTAAACGCGATCAAAATATGAAATCAAATATCCATTAGCTACAGACGCTATAAAAAATAACCATTATGTGGATGATTTCCTCACTTCAACAGATACTCCTGAAGAAGCAATTAAACTAGCAAAAGAGGTGCGGTTCATTCACAGTCAAGGTGGGTTTAATATCCGTAATTGGTGCTCCAATAATCACGAAGTTTTGAAAGCATTAAATTCTGAAATACCTTCGAGTAATATCTGTATAAGTATGGTAGTCGGTTCGGAAACAGAAAAAATTCTGGGTGTGTTTTGGATTCCAGCGAATGACATGATTACATTCAAACTTTCACCGAATATTTTAAAAAATGAAATTTTTCTTGGAAATAAAGAACCAACAAAACGTGAAGTTTTGAAAATATTAATGAGTGTTTATGATCCTTTAGGACTCGTTGGAAATTTTCTAATGTATTTAAAAATCATTTTGCAAGAAATTTGGAGAAGTGGTGTCGATTGGGACGAACCAATTTTAACTGAACAGCTGGTGAAGTGGAGAAATTGGCTAACTTTTTTACCGTTTCTAAAAAGTGTAAACATACCACGATGTTATCTAAGAACGCTGAATAGCTATAATCGACAAGACGTACAACTGCACACTTTTGTAGATGCAAGTGAAAATGGTTACGCTGCTGTAGCTTACCTTAGAATCTCAGATGGTACCAACGTTATTGTTTCTTTGGTAGGATCAAAAACTAGAGTAGCACCCCTAAAAGTTGTTTCTATCCCAAGGCTAGAATTAATGGCAGCCGTTATTGGCGCTCGTTTTGCCAACTATATCGTTCAAAATCACTCTATTAATATTAGCCGAAAGGTATTTTGGTCGGACTCGAGTACAGTTTTAAGTTGGATACGATCAGACCACCGAAAGTATCACCAGTTTGTTGCTGTTCGAGTTGGTGAAATTCTAGATATCTCTGAAATAAATGAGTGGTTTTGGATATCAACTAAAACGAATGTGGCTGATGAAGCGACGAAATGTTCAAAAGCTCCTGATTTGTCGACTAAAAGTCGTTGGCTCAACGGCCCAACATTCTTAAAATCCCCAGAACATGAATGGCCAACTATTTCCGATGACTTTACTAGGACCAATATTGAGCTGAAGGAGTGTAATTTAACCATACAAAATGTCGAACCATTTATAAATATTGAGCGTTTTTCTCGTTGGAGTAGGGCGTTAAGAGCTGTTGCATTTGTCGTTCGATTTATTTTTCGTCTCAAAAATAAAATGGCAAATCAAAATCAAATAGAACTATCTCAAGAAGAATTGCATAAAGCGGAAATACTTTTGATTAAAGATACACAAAAAGTTATATTTTTCAACGAAATTGAAATTCTCTCAGCAAATAAAAAATTACCAAAGTCAAATTTTATGTATAAATTGTCTCCCTATGTAGACGATGAAGGTATTCTACGGGTAGGTGGACGAATTGATAATGCCGATGTCCCCTATGAATTAAAGCATCCAGCTATTTTACCAAAAAATTGCCACCTAACAGCCCTTTTAATATGGCATTATCACAATTTATATCGACATAGTGGCCATGAGACTGTCGTAAATGAAATACGACAACGATACTACATTCCAAGACTAAGAATCATATGCAAGTCCATTATAAAACAGTGCCAAATATGCAAAATTAGGAATGCAACGCCTGCATGCCCTCAAATGGCAAAATTGCCACGAGCTCGTCTTGGAGCCTTTCTTGCACTCTTTACGTTCACAGGTATTGATTACTTTGGTCCTATGTTCGTTACTGTTAATCGTCACAAAGAAAAGAGGTATGGTGCACTCTTTACTTGTTTGACTATAAGAGCGGTTCATATTGAAATTGTACATTCGCTTAATACGAGTTCCTGTATTATGGCCGTACGAAAATTTATATCCCGCCGCGGGCAGCCAAGAGAGTTTTATAGCGACAACGGAACGAATTTTGTCGGGGCTGATCGTGAACTGCGTGAAGTACTAAGTGAGATAGATAAGAATGAATTGGTTCGAAACTTCACAAATACTAATACGAAGTGGAATTTTAATCCACCTTCAGCCCCCCACATGGGAGGGGCATGGGAACGAATGGTTCGTTCAGTAAAGAATGTTTTTTACAAACTAAAAATGGAAAGGTTTCCTAATGATGAGACATTACAAAGCATGATGGCCGAGGTAGAAAATATAATCAATTCACGCCCTCTTACATATGTGCCATTGGAAAATGAGAATGACGAAGCTATCACACCTAACCACTTTTTGTTAGGCAATTCAAATGGTTTAAAGCCTCTTGCATCCTATGATGACGACGGTGTTGTGTTGAGGGAAAGTTGGTTACGTTCGCAGCTATATGCCCAAAAATTCTGGAAGAGATGGATAGCTGAGTATTTACCTACATTAACTTGCAGAACGAAGTGGTGCGAAAAAGCTAAGCCATTGGCAATTGGAGATTTGGTGGTGGTGGTTGATCCAGCAAATCCCAGAAATGTATGGCCGAAAGGTAGAATAATTGAAGTCACCATGTCAGAGGATGGTCAAGTACGAAAAGCAAAGGTCATAACGACATATGGTGTTCTGGAAAGGCCAGCTGTTAAATTAGCGGTCCTAGACGTGGCTAGCAAAAAGGAGTAAGTCTTCAAACTTCTCGCTTTACTGTGGGGGGGTGTTAACGCCACAGTCAAATCGCTAATTGGCATCACTTATTTGTCGATTAATATTATTGTTAACGCCACAGTCAAATTGCTAGTTGGCAACACTTATTTATCGATTAATATTACTATCATAAGTTATCCCTTAAGTCCCATCTATATTATTCTAGAAAAAGTTCTTACACATATTTCCACGCGCTTACAATGTGGCGCGTATTTGCTTTCGGGTATTTGGATATATGGACATATATTGTGTCTTAAAGAAGTTTGTGCCCTTTATTCAACACGAAAAAGTTTGTATATTTTAATTAAATAAAATAAGCCACTTTAATAATAAATGTATTTCAGGAATTTTAACGTTAAAGTACGATAAATAAATAATTGAATTTCTATTGAAAATATTGTACTTTGCGTTTATAATCTACAAAAGTGAATCAAGGGCTTGGGCGCTTCTCCCAACAACATAATTTGCTGTAGGAAATCTATCGAGAACATCATTTTCTATAGGAAATCTATCGACGAAATAATTTTCTGTAGGAAACCAACCGACAATATAATTTTCTGTATGAAATCTAACGACAACAAAATTTTCTATAGAAATTTTTTTTCTTCATACAACTAGCGACAAAATCATTTCTTCGAACTTTTCTAGAAATTTTGCGACAACATAATTTGCTGTAGGATATCTATCGACAACATCATTTTCTATAGTAAATCTATCGACAAAATAATTTCCTGTAGGAAATAAAACGACAATATAATTTTCTATAGGAAATTCTTTTCTACATACATTTAGTGACAAAAACATTTTCTCGAATTTTTCAGGAAATCTAGCGACAACATAATTTGCTGTAGGAAATCTATCGAGAACATCATTTTCTATAGGAACTCTATCGACGTAATAATTTTCTGTAGGAAACCAACCGACAATATAATTTTCTGTATGAAATCTAACGACAACAAAATTTTCTATAGAAAATTTTTTTCTTCATACAACTAGCGACAAAATCATTTTCTCGAACTTTTGTTGATATCTAGCGACAACATAATTTGCTGTTGGAAAATTATTAGCAACATCATTTTCTATAGGAAATCTATCGACAACATCATTTTCTATTGGAAATTTCTCGACGAAATAATTTTCTGTAGAAAATCAAACGAAAATATCTATAAGAAATTTTTTTGTTCATACAACTAGCGACAAAATCATTTTCTCGAACTTTTCAGGAAATCTAGCGACAACATAATTTACTGTAGGATATCCATCGACAACATCATTTTCTATAGTAAATCTATCGACGAAATAAAATTCTGTCACTAAATGTATGTAGAAAAGAATTTCCTATAGAAAATTATATTGTCGTTTGATTTCCTACAGAAAATTATTTCGTCGATAGATTTACTATAGAAAATGATGTTGTCGATGGATATCCTACAGTAAATTATGTTGTCGCTAGATTTCCTGAAAAGTTCGAGAAAATGATTTTGTCGCTAGTTGTATGAACAAAAAAATTTCTTATAGATATTTTCGTTTGATTTTCTACAGAAAATTATTTCGTCGAGATATTTCCAATACAAAATGATGTTGTCGATAGATTTCCTATAGAAAATGATGTTGCTAATAATTTTCCAACAGCAAATTATGTTGTCGCTAGATATCAACAAAAGTTCGAGAAAATGATTTTGTCGCTAGTTGTATGAAGAAAAAAATTTTC
Source organism: Sarcophaga peregrina (assembly GCA_014635995.1). Taxonomy (NCBI): domain Eukaryota; kingdom Metazoa; phylum Arthropoda; class Insecta; order Diptera; family Sarcophagidae; genus Sarcophaga; species Sarcophaga peregrina. Next base: position 590,123 of record JABZEU010000007.1, read on the forward strand.
TACAGAAAATTTTGTTGTCGTTAGATTTCATACAGAAAATTATATTGTCGGTTGGTTTCCTACAGAAAATTATTTCGTCGATAGATTTCCTATAGAAAATGATGTTCTCGATAGATTTCCTACAGCAAATTATGTTGTCGCTAGATTTCCTGAAAAGTTCGAAAATATGATTTTGTCGCTAGTTGTATGAACAAAAAAATTTCCTATAGAAAATTATATTGTCGTTTGATTTTCTACAGAAAATATTTCGTCGATAGATTTCGTATAGAAAATGATGTTCTCGATAGATTTCCTACAAGCAAATTATGTTGTCGATAGATTTCTAGAAAAGTTTCGAGAAAATGATTTTGTCACTAAATGTATGTAGAAAAGAATTTCCTATAGAAAATTATATTGTCGTTTGATTTCCTACAGAATTTTATTTCGTCGATAGATTTACTATAGAAAATGATGTTGTCGATGGATATCCTACAGTAAATTATGTTGTCGCTAGATTTCCTGAAAAGTTCGAGAAAATGATTTTGTCGCTAGTTGTATGAACAAAAAAATTTCTTATAAGATATTTTCGTTTGATTTTCTACAGAAATATTTCGTCAGAGAATTTCCAATAGAAAATGAATGTTGTCGATAGATTTCCTATAGAAAATGATGTTGCTAATAATTTTCCAACAGCAAATTATGTTGTCGCTAGATATCAACAAAAGTTCGAGGAAATGATTTTGTCGCTAATTGTACGAACAAAAAAATTTCCTATAGATAATTATATTGTCGGTTGATTTCCTACAGAAAATTATTTCGTCGATAGATCTCCTATAGAAAATGATATTGTTGATAGATTTCCAACAGCAAATTATGTTGTCGGTATATTTCTACAAAACTTCAAGAAAATGAATTTGTCGCTAGTTGAATGAAGAAAAAAATTTTCTATAGAAATTTATGTTGTCGATAGATTTCATACAGAAAATTATATTGCCAATTGTTTTACTATATAAAATTATGTTGTCGATAGCTTTCCTACAGAAAATTATTTCGTCGATAGATTTACTATAGAAAATTATGTTGTTGATAGATTTCCTGTAGAAAATGATGTTGTCGATAGATTTCTAGAAAAGTTCGAGAAAATGATTTTGTCGCTAAATGTATGTAGAAAAAAATTTCCTATAGAAAAATGTATTGTCGTTTGATTTCCTACAGAAAATTATTTCGTCGACAGATTTTCTATAGAAAATGATGTTGTCGATAGATCTCCTACAGCAAATTATGTTGTCGCTTGATTTCCTGAAAAGTTCGAAAATATGATTTTGTCGCTAGTTGTATGAACAAAAAAATTTCCTATTGAAAATTATATTGTCGTTTGATTTTCTACAGAAAATTATATTGTCGGTTGATTTCCTACAGAAAATTATTTCGTCGATAGATTTCCTATAGAAAATGATGTTCTCAATAGATTTCCTACAGCAAATTATGTTGTCGCTAGATTTCCTGAAAAATTCGAGAAAATGTTTTTGTCACTAAATGTATGTAGAAAAGAATTTCCTATAGAAAATTATATTGTCGTTTTATTTCCTACAGGAAATTATTTTGTCGATAGATTTACTATAGAAAATGATGTTGTCGATAGATATCCTACAGCAAATTATGTTGTCGCAAAATTTCTAGAAAAGTTCGAAGAAATGATTTTGTCGCTAGTTGTATGAAGAAAAAAATTTTCTATAGAAAATTTTGTTGTCGTTAGGTTTCATACAGAAAATTATAATTGTCGGTTGGTTTTCCTACAGAAAATTATTTCGTCGATAGATTTCCTATAGAAAATGATGTTCTCGATAGATTTCCTACAGCAAATTATGTTGTCACTAGATTTCCTGAAAAGTTCGAGAAAATGATTTTGTCACTAAATGTATGTAGAAAAGAATTTCCTATAGAAAATTATATTGTCGTTTGATTTCCTACAGAAAATTATTTCGTCGATAGATTTACTATAGAAAATGAATGTTGTCGATAGATTTCGTACAAGCAAATTATGTTTTGATAGATTTCCTGTAGAAAATTATGTTGTCGCAAAATTTCTAGAAAAGTTCGAAGAAATGATTTTGTCGCTAGTTGTATGAACAAAAAAATTCCTATAGAAAATTATATTGTCGTTTGATTTCTACAGAAAATTATATTGTCGGTTGATTTCCTACAGAAAATTATTTCGTCGATAGATTTCCTATAGAAAAATATATTGTCGTTTGATTTTCTACAGAAAATTATTTGTCGATAGATTTCTAGAAAAGTTCGAGAAAATGATTTTGTCGCTAAATGTATGTAGAAAAAAATTTCCTATAGAAAAATATATTGTCGTTTGATTTTCTACAGAAAATTATTTCGTCGATAGATTTCCTACAGAAAATTATTTGTCGATAGATTTCCTACAGAAAATGATGTTGTTGATAGATTTCCTATAGAAAATGATGTTGCTAATAGTTTTCCAACAGCAAATTATGTTGTCGCTAGATATCAACAAAAGTTCGAGAAAATGATTTTGTCACTAAATGTATGTAGAAAAGAATTTCCTATAGAAAATTATATTGTCGTTTGATTTCCTACAGAAAATTATTTTGTCGATAGATTTACTATAGAAAATGATGTTGTCGATAGATTTCATACAGAAAATTATATTGCCAATTGTTTTACTATATAAAATTATGTTGTCGCAAAATTTCTAGAAAAGTTCGAAGAAATGATTTTGTCGCTAGTTGTATGAACAAAAAAATTTCCTATAGATATTGTCGTTTGATTTTCTACAGAAAATTATTTCGTCGAGAGATTTCCAATAGAAAATGATGTTGTCGATAGATTTCCTATAGAAAATGATGTTGTCGATAGATTCCTATAGAAAATGATGTTGCTAATAATTTTCCAACAGCAAATTATGTTGTCGCTAGATATCAACAAAAGTTCGAGAAAATGATTTTGTCGCTAGTTGTATGAACAAAAAAATTTCCTATAGATAATTATATTGTCGGTTGATTTCCTACAGAAAATTATTTCGTCGATAGATTTCCTATAGAAAATGATGTTGTTGATAGATTTCCAACAGCAAATTATGTTGTCGATAGATTTCTACAGCAAATTATGTTGTCGCAAAATTTCTAGAAAAGTTCGAGAAAATGATTTTGTCGCTAGTTGAATGAAGAAAAAAATTTTCTATAGAAATTTATGTTGTCGATAGATTTCATACAGAAAATTATATTGCCAATTGTTTTACTATATAAAATTATGTTGTCGATAGCTTTCCTACAGAAAATTATTTCGTCGTTAGATTTCCTACAGAAAATTATTTTGTCGATAGATTTCCTATAGAAAATTATGTTGTCGATAGATTTCTAGAAAAGTTCGAGAAAATGATTTTGTCACTAAATGTATGTAGAAAAAAATTTCCTATAGAAAATTATATTGTCGTTGATTTCCTACAGAAAATTATTTTGTCGATAGATTTCCTATAGAAAAATATATTGTCGTTTGATTTTCTACAGAAAATTATTCGTCGATAGATTTACTATAGAAAATGATGTTGTCGATAGATATCCTACAGCAAATTATGTTGTCGCTAGATTTCCTGAAAAGTTCGAGAAAATGATTTTGTCGCTAGTTGTATGAACAAAAAAATTTCCTATAGATATTGTCGTTTGATTTTCTACAGAAAATAGAAAATGATGTTGTCGATAGATTTCATACAGAAAATGATGTTGTTAATAATTTTCCAACTACAAATTATGTTGTCGCTAGATATCAACAAAAGTTTGAGGAAATGATTTTGTCGCTAATTGTACGAACAAAAAAATTTCCTATAGATAATTATATTGTCGGTTGATTTCCTACAGAAAATTATTTCGTCGATAGATCTCCTATAGAAAATGATGTTGTTGATAGATTTCCAACAGCAAATTATGTTGTCGGTATATTTCTACAAAACTTCAAGAAAATGAATTTGTCGCTAGTTGAATGAAGAAAAAATTTTTCTATAGAAATTTATGTTGTCGATAGATTTCATACAGAAAATTATATTGCCAATTGTTTTACTATATAAAATTATGTTGTCGATAGCTTTCCTACAGAAAATTATTTCGTCGATAGATTTACTATAGAAAATTATGTTGTTGATAGATTTCCTGTAGAAAATGACGTTGTCGATAGATTTCTAGAAAAGTTCGATTTTGTCGCTAAATGTATGTAGAAAAAAATTTCCTATAGAAAAATATATTGTCGTTTGATTTCCTACAGAAAATTATTTCGTCGACAGATTTTCTATAGAAAATGATGTTGTCGATAGATTTCCTACAGCAAATTATGTTGTCGCTTGATTTCCTGAAAAGTTCGAAAATATGATTTTGTAGCTAGTTGTATGAACAAAAAAATTTCCTATAGAAAATTATATTGTCGTTTGATTTTCTACAGAAAATTATATTGTCGGTTGATTTCCTACAGAAAATTATTTCGTCGATAGATTTCCTATAGAAAATGATGTTCTCAATAGATTTCCTACAGCAAATTATGTTGTCGCTAGATTTCCTGAAAAATTCGAGAAAATGTTTTTGTCACTAAATGTATGTAGAAAAGAATTTCCTATAGAAAATTATATTGTCGTTTTATTTCCTACAGAAAATTATTTTGTCGATAGATTTCCTATAGAAAATGATGTTGTCGATAGATATCCTACAGCAAATTATGTTGTCGATAGCTTTCCTACAGAAAATATTTCGTCGATAGATTTCTAGAAAAGTTCGAGAAAATGATTTTGTCACTAAATGTATGTAGAAAAGAATTTCCTATAGAAAATTATATTGTCGTTTGATTTCCTACAGAAAATTATTTTGTCGATAGATTTCTATAGAAAATGATGTGTCGATAGATTTACTATAGAAAATGATGTTGTCGATAGATATCCTACAGCAAATTATGTTGTCGCAAAATTTCTAGAAAAGTTCGAAGAAATGATTTTGTCGCTAGTTGTATGAACAAAAAAATTTCCTATAGATATTGTCGTTTGATTTTCTACAGAAAATTATTTCGTCGAGAGATTTCCAATAGAAAATGATGTTGTCGATAGATTTCCTACAGAAAATGATGTTGCTAATAGTTTTCCAACAGCAAATTATGTAGCAAAAGTTCGATAAAATGATTTTGTCGCTAATTGTACGAACAAAAAAATTTCCTATAGATAATTATATTGTCGGTTGATTTCCTACAGAAAATTATTTCGTCGATAGATCTCCTATAGAAAATGATGTTGTTGATAGATTTCCAACAGCAAATTATGTTGTCGCTATATTTCTACAAAAGTTCGAGAAAATGAATTTGTCGCTAGTTGAATGAAGAAAAAAATTTTCTATAGAAATTTATGTTGTCGATAGATTTCATACAGAAAATTATATTGCCAATTGTTTTACTATATAAAATTATGTTGTCGCTAGATTTCCTGAAAAGTTCGAGAAAATGATTTTGTCGCTAGTTGTATGAACAAAAAAATTTCCTATAGAAAATGATGTTGTCGATAGATTTCCTATAGAAAATGATGTTGTCGATAGATTTCTATAGAAAATGATGTTGTCGATAGATTTCCTACAGCAATTATGTTGTCGCAATGTTGTCGCTAGATATCCTGAAAAGTTTCGAAAATATGATTGGTCGCTAGTTGTATGAACAAAAGAATTTCCTATAGAAAATTATATTGTCGTTTGATTTCCTACAGAAATTTATTTCGTCGATAGATTTACTATAGAAAATGATGTTGTCGATGGATATCCTACAGCAAATTATGTTGTAGAAAAATTTCTAGAAAAGTTCGAAGAAATGATTTTGTCGCTAGTTTTATGAACAAAAAAATTCCCTATAGATATTGTCGTTGGATTGCTACAGAAAATTATTTCGTCGAGAGATTTCCAATAGAAAATGATGTTGTCGATTATGTCGTTAGATTCCCTACAGGAAATTATATTGACAATAATTTTGCTATAGAAAAATTATGTTGTCGATAGATTTCTAGAAAAGTTCGAGAAAAATGATTTGTCACTAAATGTATGTAGAAAAGAATTTCCTATAGAAAATTATATTGTCTTAGTTCTACAGAAAATTATTCCCCTTTTTCGTCGATAGATTTACTATAGAAAATTATGTTGTCGATGGATATCCTACAGTAAATTATGTTGTCGCTAGATTTCCTGAAAAGTTCGAGAAAATGATTTTGTCGCTAGTTGTATGAACAAAAAAATTTCTTATAGATATTTTCGTTTGATTTTACTAACAGAAAATTATTTCGTCGAGATATTTCCATATACAAAATGATGTTGTCGATAGATTTCCTATAGAAAATGATGTTGCTAATAATTTCCAACAGCAAATTATGTTGTCGCTAGATTATCATACAAAAGTTCGAGAAAATGATTTTGGTCGCTAGTTGTATGAAGAAAAAAATTTTCTACAGAAAATTTTGTTGTCGTTAGATTTCATACAGAAAATTATATTGTCGGTTGGTTTCCCTACAGAAAATTATTTCGTCGATAGATTTCCTATAGAAATGATGTTCTCGATAGATTTCCTACAAGCAAATTATGTTGTCGCTAGATTTCCTGAAAAGTTCGAGAAATATGATTTTGTCGCTAGTTGGTATGAACAAAAAAAAATTTCCTATAGAAAAAATTATATTGTCGTTTGATTTCTACAGAAAATATTCGTCGATAGATTTCGTATAGAAAATGAAGGTTCTCGAGAGATATTCCTACAGCAAATTAATGTTGGTCCACTAGATTTCCTGAAAAGTTCCAAGAAAATGATTTTGTCACTAAAATGTATGTAGAAAAGAATTGTCCTATAGAAAATTAAATTGTCGTGTTGATTTCCTACAGAATTTATTATTCGTCGATAGATTTCCTATAGAAAATGATGTTGTCGATGGATATCCAACAGTAAATTATGTTGTGTCGCTAGATTTCCTGAAAAGTTCGAGAAAATGATTTTGTCGCTAGGTGTATGAACAAAAAAAAAAGTTCTTATAAATATTTTCGTTTGATTTTCTACAGAAAACATATATTTCGTCGAGAATTTCCAATAGAAATGATGTTGTCGATAGATTTCCTATAGAAAATGGATGTTGCTAATAATTTTTCCAACAGCAAATTATGTTGTCGCTAGATATCAACAAAAGTTCGAGAAAAATGATTTTGTCGCTAGTTGTATGAAGAAAAAAATTTTCTACAGAAAATTTTGTTGTCGTTAGATTTCAATACAGAAAATTATATTGTCGGTTGGTTTCCTACCAGAAAAAATTATTTCGTCGATAGATTTCCTATAGAAAATGATGTTCTCGATAGATTTCCTACAGCAATTATGTTGTCGCTAGAGTTTCCTGAAAAGTTCTAGAAATGTTTTGTCACTAAATGTATGTAGAAAAGAATTTCCTATAGAATATTAATTGTCGTTTGATTTCCTACAGAAAATTATTTTGTCGATAGATTTACTATAGAAAATGATGTTGTGGATGATATCCTACTAGCAAATTATGTTGTCGCAAAATTTCTAGAAAGTTCGAAGAAATGATTTTGGACGCTAGTTGTATGAACAAAAAAATTTCCTATAGAATATTGTCGTTTGAATTTTCTACAGAAAATTATTTCGTCGATAGATTTCCTACAGAAAATTATTTGTCGATAGATTTCCTATAGAAAATGATGTTGCTAATAGTTTTCCAACAGCAAATTATGTTGTCGATAGCTTTCCTACAGAAAATTATGTTGTCGCTAGATATCAACAAAAGTTCGAGAAAATGATTTTGTCGCTAGTTGTATGAAGAAAAAAATTTCCTATAGAAAAATATATTGTCGTTTGATTTTCTACAGAAAATTATTTCGTCGATAGATTTCCTATAGAAAATGATGTTGTTGATAGATTTCCAACAGCAAATTATGTTGTCGATAGATTTCTATAGAAAATTATGTTGTCGCTATATTTCTACAAAAGTTCGAGAAAATGATTTTGTCGCTAGTTGAATGAAGAAAAAAATTTTCTATAGAAAATTATGTTGTCGTTAGATTTCCTACAGAAAATTATTTGTCGATAGATTTCTATAGAAAATGATGTTGCCGATAGATTTCCTACAGAAAATATTTCGTCGATAGATTTACTATAGAAAATGATGTGTTAATCG
>JABZEU010000007.1:598807-631196 GCA_014635995.1 Sarcophaga peregrina
ATTTTCTGTAGGAAATCAAACGACAATATAATTTTCTATAGGAAATTTTTTCTTCATACATCTAACGAAAAAATCATTTTCTCAAACTATTCTGGAAATCTAGCGACATCACAATTTGCAGTAGGAAATCTATCGGCAACATCATTTTCTGTCGGAAATATATCGACGACGTAATTTTCTATAGTAAATCTGTCGACGAAGTAATTTTCTGTAGGAAATCAAATGACAATATATTTTTCTATAGGAATTTTTTCTTTATACACCACGCGACCAAATCATTTTCTCGAACTTTTCTAGAAATCTAGCGACAACACAATTTATTGTAGTAAATCTATCGGCAACATCATTTTCTATAGGAAATCTATCGAAAACATAATTTTCTATAGTAATCTATCGACGAAATAATTTTCTGTAGGAAATCAAACGACAATATATTTTTCTATAGGAAATTTTTTCTTCATACATCTAACGAAAAAATCATTTTCTCAAACTATTCTGGAAATCAGCGACATCACAATTTGCAGTAGGAAATCTATCGGCAACATCATTTTCTGTCGGAAATATATCGAGGACGTAATATTTCTATAGTAAATCTATCGACGAAATAATTTTCTGTAGGAAATCAAATGACACATATTTTTCTATAGGAATTTTTTCTTCATACATCTAGCGACAAAATCATTTTCTCGAAACTTTCTAGAAATCTAGCGACAACACAATTTGCTGTAGTAAATCTATCGGCAACATCATTTTCTATAGGAAATCTATCGAAAACATAATTTTCTATAGTAATCTATCGACGAAATAATTTTCTGTAGGAAATCAAACGAGCATATATTTTGCTATAGGAAATTTTTTCTTCATACATCTAACGAAAAAATCATTTTCTCAAACTATTCTGAAAATCCAGCGACATCACAATTTGCAGTAGGAATCTATCGGCAACATCATTTTCTGTCGGAAATATATAGACGACGTAATTTTCTATGGTAAATCTGTCGACGAAGTAATTTTCTGTGGGAAATCAAATGACAATATATTTTTCTATAGGAATTTTTTCTTCATACACCACGCGACCAAATCATTTTCTCGAACTTTTCTAGAAATCTAGCGACAACACAATTTATGTAGTAAATCTATCGGCAACATCATTTTCTATAGGAAATCTATCGAAAACATAATTTTCTATAGTTAATCTATCGACGAAATAATTTTCTGTAGGAAACCAAACCACAATATAATTTTCTATAGGAAATTTTTTTCTACATACATTTAGCGACAAAATCATTTTCTCGAACTTTTCTAGAAATCTATCAACAACATCATTTTCTACAGGAAATCTATCGACAACATAATATTCTATAGTAAATCTATCCACGAAATAATTTTCTGTAGGAAATCTATCGACAACAAAATTTTATGTAGTAAAACTATTGGCAATATAATTTTCTGTATGAAATCTAACGACAACATAATTTTCTATAGGAAATTTTTTCTTCATACAACTAGCGACAAAATCATTTTCTCGAACTTTTGTACAAATCTAGCGACAACATAATTTGCTGTAGGAAATCTATCAACAACATCATTTTCTATAGGAAATTTTTTTCTAACGAAAAAATCATTTTCTCAACTATTCTGGAAATCAGCGACATCACAATTTGCAGTAGGAAATCTATCGACAAATAATTTTCTGAAGAAAATCAAAAGACAATATAATTATCTATAGGAAATTTTTTTTTTTTCTAACGAAAAAATCATTTTCTCAAACTATTCTGGAAATCAGCAACATCACAATTTGCAGTAGGAAATCTATCGGCAACATCATTTTCTATCGGAAATATATCGAGGACGTAATTTTCTATAGTAAATCTGTCGACGAAGTAATTTTCTGAAGGAAATCAAATTACAATATATTTTTCTATAGGAATTTTTTCTTCATACACCACGCGACCAAATCATTTTCTCGAACTTTTCTAGAAATCTAGCGACAACACAATTTATTGTAGTAAATCTATCGGCAACATCATTTTCTATAGGAAATCTATCGAAAACATAATTTTCTATAGTTAATCTATCGACGAAATAATTTTCTGTAGGAAATCGAACGACAATATATTTTTCTATAGGAAATTTTTTCTTCATACATCTAACGAAAAAATCATTTTCTCAAACTATTCTGGAAATCCAGCGACATCACAATTTGCAGTAGGAAATCTATCGGCAACATCATTTTCTGTCGGGAATATATCGACGACGTAATTTTCTATAGTAAATCTATCGACGAAATATTTTCTGTAGGAAATCAAACGACACAATATTTTTCTATAGGAAATTTTTTTCTACATACATTTAGCGACAAAATCATTTTCTCGAACCTTTCTTGAAATCTAGCGACAACACAATTTGCAGTAAGAAATCTATCGGCAACATCATTTTCTGTCGGAAATATATCGACCGCCGTAATTTTCTATAGTAAAATCTATCGACGAAATAATTTTCTCTAGGAAATCAAACGACAATATATTTTTCTAAAGGAAATTTTTTTCTTCATACACCACGCGACCAAACCATTTTCTCAAACCTTTCGAGAAATCTAGCGACAACACAATTTATTGTAGTAAATCTAGCGACAACATCATTTTCTATAGGAGATCTATCGAAAACATAATTTTCAATTGTAAATCTATCGACGATATAATTTTCTGTAAGAAATCAAACGACAATATATTTTTTCTATAGGAAATTTTTTTTTTTCTAACGAAAAAATCATTTTCTCAAACTATCTGAAATCAGCAACACCACAATTTGCAGTAGGAAATCTATCGGCAACTTCATTTTCTGTCGGAAATATATCGAGGACGTAATTTTCTATAGTAAATCTGTCGACGAAGTAATTTTCTGTAGGAAATCAAATGACAATATATTTTTCTATAGGAATTTTTTCTTCATACATCTAACGAAAAAATCATTTTCTCAAACTATTCTAGAATCACCGACATCACAATTTGCAGTAGGAAATCTATCGGCAACATCATTTTTGTCGGAAATATATCGAGGACGTAATTTTCTATAGTAAATCTGTCGACGAAGTAATTTTCTGTAGGAAATCAAATGACAATATATTTTTTCTATAGGAATTTTTTCTTCATACATCTAACGAAAAAATCATTTTGTCAAACTATTCTGGAAATCCAGCGACATCACAATTTGCAGTAGGAAATCTATCGGCAGCATCATTTTCTGTCGGAAATATGTAGACGATGTAATCTTCTATGGTAAATCTGTCGACGAAGTAATTTTCTGTGAGAAATCAAATGACAATATATTTTTCTATAGGAATTTTTTTCTTCATACACCACTGGACCAAATCATTTTCTCGAACTTTTCTAGTAATCTAGCGACAACACAATTTATTGTAGTAAATCTGTCGGCAACATCATTTTCTATAGGAAATCTATCGAAAACATAATTTTCTATAGTTAATCTATCGACGAAATAATTTTCTGTAGGAAACCAAACCACAATATAATTTTCTATAGAAAATTTTTTTCTACATACATTTAGGACATTCATTTTTTCGAACTTTTCTAGAAATCTATCAAAAACATCATTTTCTACAGGAAATCTACTAACAACACAATATTCTATAGTAAATCTATCCACGAAATAATTTTCTGTAGGAAATCTATCGACAACAAAATTTTATATAGTAAAACTATTGGCAATATAATTTTCTGTATGAAATCTAACGACAACATAATTTTCTATAGAAAATTTTTTCTTCTTACAACTAGCGACAAAATCATTTTCACGAACTTTTGTACAAATCTAGCGACAACATAATTTGCTGTTGGAAATTTATCAGCAACATCAGTTTCTATAGGAAATCTATCGAAAACATTATTTTCTCAAACTATTCTGAAAATCAGCGACATCACAATTTGCAATTTGTTGTCTATCGACAACATAATTTTCTATAGTAAATCTATCGACGAAATAATTTTCTGTAGGAAATCAAACAATAGTAAATTTTTTCTTCATACATCTAACGAAAAAATCATTTTCTCAAACTTTTCTTAAAATCAAGCGACATCACAATTTGCAGTAAGAAATCTATCGGCAACATCATTTTCTGTCGGAAATATATCGACGACGTAATTTTCTATAGTAAATCTATCGACGAAATAATTTTCTCTAGGAAATCAAACGACAATATATTTTTCTAAAGGAAATTTTTTTCTTCATACACCACGCGACCAAACCATTTTCTCAAACCTTTCTAGAAATCTAGCGACAACACAATTTATTGTAGTAAATCTAGCGACAACATCATTTTCTATAGGAGATCTATCGAAAACATAATTTTCAATTGTAAATCTATCGACGATATAATTTTCTGTAAGAAATCAAACGACAATATATTTTTCTATAGGAAATTTTTTTTTTCTAACGAAAAAATCATTTTCTCAAACTATTCTGGAAATCAGCAACACCACAATTTGCAGTAGGAAATCTATCGGCAACATCATTTTCTGTCGGAAATATATCGAGGACGTAATTTTCTATAGTAAATCTGTCGACGAAGTAATTTTCTGTAGGAAATCAAATGACAATATATTTTTCTATAGGAATTTTTTCTTCATACATCTAACGAAAAAATCATTTTCTCAAACTATTCTAGAAATCACCGACATCACAATTTGCAGTAGGAAATCTATCGGCAACATCATTTTTGTCGGAAATATATCGAGGACGTAATTTTCTATAGTAAATCTGTCGACGAAGTAATTTTCTGTAGGAAATCAAATGACAATATATTTTTCTATAGGAATTTTTTCTTCATACATCTAACGAAAAAATCATTTTCTCAAACTATTCTGGAAATCCAGCGACATCACAATTTGCAGTAGGAAATCTATCGGCAGCATCATTTTCTGTCGGAAATATGTAGACGATGTAATCTTCTATGGTAATCTGTCGACGAAGTAATTTTCTGTGAGAAATCAAATGACAATATATTTTTCTATAGGAATTTTTTTCTTCATACACCACTGGACCAAATCATTTTCTCGAACTTTTCTAGTAATCTAGCGACAACACAATTTATTGTAGTAGATCTGTCGGGAACATCATTTTCTATAGGTAATCTATCGAAAACATAATTTTCTATAGGAAATCTATCGACGAAATAATTTTCTGTAGGAAACCAAACCACAATATAATTTTCTATAGGAAATTTTTTTTCTACATACATTTAGGACATTCATTTTTTCGAACTTTTCTAGAACATCTATCAAAAACATCATTTTCTACAGGAAATCTACTAACAACACCATATTCTATAGTAAATCTATCCACGAAATAATTTTTCTGTAGGAAATCTATCGACAACAAAATTTTATATAGTAAAACTATTGGCAATATAATTTTCTGTATGAAATCTAACGACAACATAATTTTCTATAGAAAATTTTTTCTTCTTACAACTAGCGACAAAATCATTTTCACGAACTTTTGTACAAATCTAGCGACAACATAATTTGCTGTTGGAAATTTATCAGCAACATCAGTTTCTATAGGAAATCTATCGAAAACATCATTTTCTCAAACTATTCTGAAAATCAGCGACATCACAATTTGCAGTAATTGGAAATCTATCAACAAAATAATTTTCTGAAGAAAATCAAAAGACAATATAATTATCTATAGGAAATTTTTTTTCTAACAAAAAAATCATTTTCTCAAACTATTCTGGGAAATCAGCAACATCACAATTTGCAGTAGGAAATCTATCGGCAACATCATTTTCTATCGGAAATATATCGAGGACGTAATTTTCTATAGTAAATCTGTCCACGAAGTAATTTTCTGAAGGAAATCAAATTACAATATATTTTTCTATAGGAATTTTTTTCTTTATACACCACGCGACCGAATCATTTTCTCGAACTTTTCTGGAAATCTAGCGACAACACAATTTATTGTAGTAACTCTATCGGCAACATCATTTTCTATAGGAAATCTATCGAAAACATAATTTTCTATAGTTAATCTATCGACGAAATAATTTTCTGTAGGAAATCGAACGACAATATATTTTTCTATAGGAAATTTTTCTTCATACATCTAACGAAAAAATCATTTTCTCAAACTATTCTAGAAATCACCGACATCACAATTTGCAGTAGGAAATCTATCGGCAACATAATTTTCTGTCGGGAATATATCGACGACGTAATATTCTATAGTAAATCTATCGACGAAGTAATTTTCTGTAGGAAATCAAATGACAATATATTTTTCTATAGGAATTTTTTCTTCATACATCTAACGAAAAAATCATTTTCTCAAACTATTCTGGAAATCCAGCGACATCACAATTTGCAGTAGGAAATCTATCGGCAACATCATTTTCTGTCGGAAATATATAGACGAGGTAATCTTCTATGGTAAATCTGTCGACGAAGTAATTTTCTGTGAGAAATCAAATGACAATATATTTTTCTATAGGAATTTTTTTCTTCATACACCACTCGACCAAATCATTTTCTCGAACTTTTCTAGTAATCTAGCGACAACACAATTTATTGTAGTAAATCTATCGGCAACATCATTTTCTATAGGAAATCTATCGAAAACATAATTTTCTATAGTTAATCTGTTGGTATCTTGTTACAGTTAGCGTGAAATTCAGAATCTCTGATGATTTTCCGGAAAAATGAAAACACGTTGTCGTTTTATAATACTACAAGATTTTTATTAATAGAACAATTTCTGTATGTATACGATGAAAAAATATGACGTTTCGAACAGAGGGTTCTTATCGTAATAAAAGTTAAAAACGGAATAAAAATATCTACAATATTTTTTACAAATGAAATAAAATATTTCAATAACATAGTCTACTATGTTGTACGCATTTGAGTTGTATTAGAACAAGTACAAATTTTCAACAATCTCCGCCTCAAATCAAATGCGTTATTCTAAGAATTACATTTTAAGTTTTAATAAATTACAACAACGTATATGCCTTTGTTTAGTTAAACATTTTGTAAGTATATCTGCAGCGTTGTCTTCAGAAGTAACATACTGTATTTCAATAGCGCTCTCCTCAAACTTTTCTCGAATATAGTGATAACGTATATCAATGTGTTTGCTCCTCTTTTTGACAGTTTGATTTTTTACCATAAAAACAGCACCCTGGTTATCACATAGTATAGGTGTAGGACTGACAGTATATTCGTTGAAACCCAATTCAGTAAGTAGACTACGATGGAATACAACTTCTTTAGTCCCTTGGCATATAGCTATATATTCCGCCTCCATTGTACTTAAAGCCACAACAGATTGTTTGCGAGATTCCCATGCAATAGGTCCACCAGCCATAAACACCACATGCCCAGAATAAGACTTGCGATCATTAGAATCACCTCCCCAATCTGAGTCTGTGAAACATTCAAAATTTTCCATATTATTAGTATAATTAATTTTACCCATACTACTATTATTCAAATATCTGAGAACATGTTTTGCGGCTTTAAAATGCTCTTCATGTGGATGCGAATTAAATTGAGATAACCTCGACACGACATGCATCAGATCAGGTCTAGTTATCACCGCAAGATACATCAGTGCACCAATTAAACTTTGATAATTTTTCACATCCAAATTTTCACACTGTGCATTGCATTTTTTCAAAACTGTTCCACTTGGCCACGGAGTAGCAGCCGGTTTACAATTTGCCATACCCCACCGATCGAGAATTTCCTTAGTATATTTTTCTTGATGCAAAGTAATATCACCTCGCAACCCATCACGAAAAATTTCCATGCCCAAATAGAACGATATAGGACCACGATCAGTAGCTTCAACGTGTTTATTTAATTTTAATACAACATTTTTCATATCTTCTTCACTGGAGCAAGCTATTAGCATATCGTCGACATACAATGCTATAAGGCAAATCTTCTTCCCATTCCTCTGCACGTAAACACAAGTATCTGATTTGCACCTAGTGAAACCCATTTGTAATAAGAAATCGTTTGCCTTTTTGTTCCATTCACGGCCGGCTTGTTTTAGGCCGTACAATGCTTTGTTTAATTTACAAACTTTGTTTGGGCAATTTCTGTCCTCAAACATTTTAGGTTGAACCATGTACACATCATCTTCTAAGTCACCATTTAGGTAGGCTGCTACAATGTCGATATGGTTCACCAATAACTTATGCTTAGCAGAAAGAGCTAGAAGCAATCTAATCGTAGAATGCCGTACAACCGGTGCAAAAGTTTCCTGATAATCGATATTGTACTTCTGCGAACAGCCATGAGCCACTAGCCTCGCCTTATATTTTTCAACAGAGCCATCAGGTTTACGTTTTAAAGCAAAAACCCATTTACACCCGATCACATTTACTTTACTTGGCTTATCCACGAGATCCCAGGTCTTATTTTTTATTAATGAATTGTATTCTGCCTGCATAGCCTCTTTCCACTTTACGGAATTTTCGGAATTCAATGCCTCAGCCACCGTTTTAGGATTTTCTATAACCGAGTTTAACATTTCAGTATCATTTGCCATGCAATAAATTTTCCTAGGTCTCCCTTTGCCACCAGTTTTAACCAATTTAGGCCTACCACGTTTTCTCTTTTTATTACCAACAGGCGTTTCCTCTCTTTCAGTTTCACTAGTTTCAGCACTCATATATTCAGGTTCACTAATGTTACCAACTTCCGTGTTACCAGCGTCTTCTACTTCCGCAACATTCTTGTTGTTTATTTTAAAAAGATCTGTATAAAATAGTTCATTTTCATCGCGAATATGAGTGATATTTTCAAATGATTGCTCAAAAAATATTACATCACGAGCAATAACGATTTGTCTGGTACCAGGATTATATAAACGATATCCTTTTGTATGTAGTTGGTAGCCAACAAATTTTAACTTTTCGCCTTTAGGTAAAAATTTACCACCCTTAGGCTTTGGACCCTTTTTCAAAACCACAGCATCGCAACCAAACGTTTTTAAATATGACACCGAAGGTTTTCTACCATACCATTTTTCAAAAGGCGTAACATCGTTGAGAACTTTTGTCGGAGCTCGATTCTTCAGGTAAGTTGCTGTATTAATGGCTTCGCCCCACAAACTTTGTGGTAATCCAGACGACTCCAACAAACATCTCGCCATTTCGACAAGCGTTCTATTCGCCCTTTCCGAAACACCATTCTGTTGAGGAGAATAACCAACTGTTGTTTGATGCACAATACCTTTTTTAGCAAAATGCTGCTTGAATTTAGAATTAATAAATTCTTTGCCATTATCGCTGCGTAATGCTTTTATTTGGCGGCCTGTCTGTTTTTCCGCGAGCACAGAAAAATTAAGGAATGCATCAAAAGCTTCACTTTTCTTCTTCAACAAATACGTAGTTATATAACGAGAATAGTCATCGATGAAGGTTATAAAATAAGATGACCCACCAACAGATTTAACACCAATTGGCCCACATAAATCTGTGTGTACCAATTCTAAAACACCTTTAGTTTGAATATCTGTATAAGTTCTGTACGGTGTAGCAGAAATTTTGTTCACAGCACATGTAAAACATTCCATAGTTTTTGGCATTTTAACGTTCATACCTTTAACCATGTTCTTCGAATTTAACTTGTTCAGATCATTTACATTTATATGACCAAACCGCTGATGCCACCTTCTCGCAATATTTTCATCAAAGGCCCCATTTACTTTTTCACAATTTTCATATCTTTCAAAATTGACAATAAACATATCGTTTACAAGATTAGCTATAAAAATAATTTCATTTCTTCTACTTTTCATCACAGCTCTATTCTTCGCAAATTGAACATTATGACCAGATTTAACTATTTTGTTGATTGATAAGAAATTAGAATGTAATTGAGGTACATACCATACATTTCTTAATGTCAGCCTGCAAAACTTTGTTTCCACTTTAACATCACCAATTCCTTGAGCATAAATACTCTCACCAGATGCTAAAATAATTCTTTGCTTTGATTCCGTAAACCTCTCAAAACATTCTTTGATTCTGCACATATGCGATGTCGCTCCGCTGTCCAATATCCAAAACTCTCTTAAGTCGATATTATTATCCATTATTGAACTAGCAAAATCATCGTTTCGGTCATGATCTTTACACTGAGATCGTATATGTCCCTTTTTTCCACATCGGTAACATTTAATGTTGCTGTTATTATATGCATTACAGTTTTGATTTTTCTTTTCATTTCCTTTAAATTGCATGTGCTTATTATTTGCATTTCTGTTATTACAGTTGTTAGGCATATTTTTCTTATTTCTTTTAAAATCATTCCGCGTATTTGCCGCAAAAACAGTTTCATTTGCTAAATTATTTTTGCTACCTTGGCGCATTTCTTCTTCTAATATTTTGGAAATTAAATTTTCATATTTCGGCAAGCTATCTCTGCTTTCTATAGCAACTACAAAAGATTCCAATTCATCGGGAAGACCACACAATAATAAAATAGACAGTAAATCATCATTTAACGTGATCCCAATTTCCTTCAAATCATCGACCGTACAACAAAATTCATTGATTTGTGGAGAAAATTTTTCGCTTGCATTTAATTTGAAATGTACCAATTTTTTAAATAAATTTACCTTTCTAGATGCGGTGTTCGCTTGGTAAAGTGAACTCAAAATATCCCAGGCAGCTTTTGACGAAGTACAATGTTTTATATGAATTAATTCAGTTGTTTTAATACTTAGGGTTATTGCCGCTAAAGCTTTGCTGTCCTCTACCAGCCATTTGGCCTCATTAACACCTTCTGGTCGTTGTCCCAAAACCGTGTGATACAAATCCAGCGTTATTAGCAAGCTCTTCATTTGTATGCACCATGTCGCGTAGTTTTCACCATTGAGCTTATCAATATTTGCTACGTGACCTGCCATTGAGACTTCTTAACGTAGTATAATCCAAAAACGTTTCCAACGAGATGTAACCACACTTTTCCAATCAATTACTTGAAGAATTAAACTTTAAGCAGATATCTGATTTCCTGGGCCCATAACCTTTGTTGGTATCTTTGTTACAGTTAGCGTGAAATTCAGAATCTCTGATGATTTTCCGGAAAAATGAAAACACGTTGTCGTTTTATAATACTACAAGATTTTATTAATAGAACAATTTCTGTATGTATACGATGAAAAAATATGACGTTTCGAACAGAGGGTTCTTATCGTAATAAAAGTTAAAAACGGAATAAAAATATCTACAATATTTTTTACAAATGAAATAAAATATTTCAATAACATAGTCTACTATGTTGTACGCATTTGAGTTGTATTAGAACAAGTACAAATTTTCAACATAATCTATCGACGAAATAATTTCTGTAGGAAACCAAACCACAATATAATTTTCTATAGGAAATTTTTTCTACATACATCTAACGAAAAAATCATTTTCTCAAACTATTCTAGAAATCACCGACATCACAATTTGCAGTAGGAAATCTATCGGCAACATAATTTTCTGTCGGGAATATATCGACGACGTAATTTTCTATAGTAAATCTATCGACGAAGTAATTTTCTGTAGGAAATCAAATGACAATATATTTTTCTATAGGAATTTTTTCTTCATACATCTAACGAAAAAATCATTTTCTCAAACTATTCTGGAAATCAGCGACATCACAATTTGCAGTAGGAAATCTATCGGCAACATCATTTTCTGTCGGAAATATATAGACGATGTAATCTTCTATGGTAAATCTGTCGACGAAGTAATTTTCTGTGAGAAATCAAATGACAATATATTTTTCTATAGGAATTTTTTCTTCATACACCACTCGACCAAATCATTTTCTCGAACTTTTCTAGTAATCTAGCGACAACACAATTTATTGTAGTAATCTATCGGCAACATCATTTTCTATAGGAAATCTATCGAAAACATAATTTTCTATAGTTAATCTGTTGGTATCTTGTTTACAGTTAGCGTGAAATTCAGAATCTCTGATGATTTTCCGGAAAAATGAAAACACGTTGTCGTTTTATAATACTACAAGTTTTTTATTAAAAGAACAATTTCTGTATGTATTTAATGAAAAAATATGACGTTTCGAACAAAGGGTTCTTATCGTAATAAAAGTTAAAAACGGAATAAAAATATCTACAATATTTTTTACAAATGAAATAAAATATTTCAATAACATAGTCTACTATGTTGTACGCATTTGAGTTGTATTAGAACAAGTACAAATTTTCAACAATCTCCGCCTCAAATCAAATGCGTTATTCTAAGAATTACATTTTAAGTTTTAATAAATTACAACAACGTATATGCCTTTGTTTAGTTAAACATTTTGTAAGTATATCTGCAGCGTTGTCTTCAGAAGTAACATACTGTATTTCAATAGCGCTCTCCTCAAACTTTTCTCGAATATAGTGATAACGTATATCAATGTGTTTGCTCCTCTTTTTGACAGTTTGATTTTTTACCATAAAAACAGCACCCTGGTTATCACATAGTATAGGTGTAGGACTGACAGTATATTCGTTGAAACCCAATTCAGTAAGTAGACTACGATGGAATACAGCTTCTTTAGTCCCTTGGCATAAAGCTATATATTCCGCCTCCATTGTACTTAAAGCCACAACAGATTGTTTGCGAGATTCCCATGCAATAGGTCCACCAGCCATAAACACCACATGCCCAGAATAAGACTTGCGATCATTAGAATCACCTCCCCAATCTGAGTCTGTGAAACATTCAAAATTTTCCAAATTATTAGTATAATTAATTTTACCCATACTACTATTATTCAAATATCTGAGAACATGTTTTGCGGCTTTAAAATGCTCTTCATGTGGATGCGAATTAAATTGAGATAACCTCGACACGACATGCATTAGATCAGGTCTAGTTATCACCGCAAGATACATCAGTGCACCAATTAAACTTTGATAATTTTTCACATCCAAATTTTCACACTGTGCATTGCATTTTTTCAAAACTGTTCCACTTGGCCACGGAGTAGCAGCCGGTTTACAATTTGCCATACCCCACCGATCGAGAATTTCCTTAGTATATTTTTCTTGATGCAAAGTAATATCACCTCGCAACCCATCACGAAAAATTTCCATGCCCAAATAAAATGATATTGGACCACGATCAGTAGCTTCAACGTGTTTATTTAATTTTAATATAACATTTTTCATATCTTCTTCACTGGAGCAAGCTATTAGCATATCGTCGACATACAATGCTATAAGGCAAATATTCTTCCCATTCCTCTGCACGTAAACACAAGTATCTGATTTGCACCTAGTGAAACCCATTTGTAATAAGAAATCGTTTGCCTTTTTGTTCCATTCACGGCCGGCTTGTTTTAGGCCGTACAATGCTTTGTTTAATTTACAAACTTTGTTTGGGCAATTTCTGTCCTCAAACATTTTAGGTTGAACCATGTACACATCAGCTTCTAAGTCACCATTTAGGTAGGCTGCTACAATGTCGATATGGTTCACCAATAACTTATGCTTAGCAGAAAGAGCTAGAAGCAATCTAATCGTAGAATGCCGTACAACCGGTGCAAAAGTTTCCTGATAATCGATATTGTACTTCTGCGAACAGCCATGAGCCACTAGCCTCGCCTTATATTTTTCAACAGAGCCATCAGGTTTACGTTTTAAAGCAAAAACCCATTTACACCCGATCACATTTACTTTACTTGGCTTATCCACGAGATCCCAGGTCTTATTTTTTATTAATGAATTGTATTCTGCCTGCATAGCCTCTTTCCACTTTACGGAATTTTCGGAATTCAATGCCTCAGCCACCGTTTTAGGATTTTCTATAACCGAGTTTAACATTTCAGTATCATTTGCCATGCAATAAATTTTCCTAGGTCTCCCTTTGCCACCAGTTTTAACCAATTTAGGCCTACCACGTTTTCTCTTTTTATTACCAACAGGCGTTTCCTCTCTTTCAGTTTCACTAGTTTCAGCACTCATATATTCAGGTTCACTAATGTTACCAAGTTCCGCATTACCACCGTCTTCCACTTCCGCAACATTGTTGTTGTTTATTTTAAAAAGATCTGTATAAAATAGTTCATTTTCATCGCGAATATGAGTGATATTTTCAAATGATTGCTCAAAAAATATTACATCACGAGCAATAACGATTTGTCTGGTACCAGGATTATATAAACGATATCCTTTTGTATGTAGTTGGTAGCCAACAAATTTTAACTTTTCGCCTTTAGGTAAAAATTTACCACCCTTAGGCTTTGGACCCTTTTTCAAAACCACAGCATCGCAACCAAACGTTTTTAAATATGACACCGAAGGTTTTCTACCATACCATTTTTCAAAAGGCGTAACATCGTTGAGAACTTTTGTCGGAGCTCGATTCTTCAGGTAAGTTGCTGTATTAATGGCTTCGCCCCACAAACTTTGTGGTAATCCAGACGACTCCAACAAACATCTCGCCATTTCGACAAGTGTTCTATTCGCCCTTTCCGAAACACCATTCTGTTGAGGAGAATAACCAACTGTTGTTTGATGCACAATACCTTTTTTAGCAAAATGCTGCTTGAATTTGGAATTAATAAATTCTTTGCCATTATCGCTGCGTAATGTTTTTATTTGGCGGCCTGTCTGTTTCTCCGCGAGCACAGAAAAATTAAGGAATGCATCAAACGCTTCACTTTTTTTCTTTAACAAATACGTAGTTATATAACGAGAATAGTCATCGATGAAGGTTATAAAATAAGATGACCCACCAACAGATTTAACACCAATTGGCCCACATAAATCTGTGTGCACCAATTCTAAAACACCTTTAGTTTGAATATCTGTATAAGTTCTGTACGGTGTAGCAGAAATTTTGTTCACAGCACATGTAAAACATTCCATAGTTTTTGGCATTTTAACGTTCATACCTTTAACCATGTTCTTCGAATTTAACTTGTTCAGATCATTTACATTTATATGACCAAACCGCTGATGCCACCTTCTCGCAATATTTTCATCAATGGCTCCATTTACTTTTTCACAATTTTCATATCTTTCAAAATTGACAATAAACATATCGTTTACAAGATTAGCTATAAAAATAATTTCATTTCTTCTACTTTTCATCACAGCTCTATTCTTCGCAAATTGAACATTATGACCAGATTTAACTATTTTGTTGATTGATAAGAAATTAGAATGTAATTGAGGTACATACCATACATTTCTTAATGTCAGCCTGCAAAACTTTGTTTCCACTTTAACATCACCAATTCCTTGAGCATAAATACTCTCACCAGATGCTAAAATAATTCTTTGCTTTGATTCCGTAAACCTCTCAAAACATTCTTTGATTCTGCACATATGCGATGTCGCTCCGCTGTCCAATATCCAAAACTCTCTTAAGTCGATATTATTATCCATTATTGAACTAGCAAAATCATCGTTTCGGTCATGATCTTTACACTGAGATCGTATATGTCCCTTTTTTCCACATCGGTAACATTTAATGTTGCTGTTATTATATGCAATACAGTTTTGATTTTTCTTTTCATTTCCTTTAAATTGCATGTGCTTATTATTTGCATTTCTGTTATTACAGTTGTTAGGCATATTTTTCTTATTTCTTTTAAAATCATTCCGCGTATTTGCCGCAAAAACAGTTTCATTTGCTAAATTATTTTTGCTACCTTGGCGCATTTCTTCTTCTAATATTTTGGAAATTAAATTTTCATATTTCGGCAAGCTATCTCTGCTTTCTATAGCAACTACAAAAGATTCCAATTCATCGGGAAGACCACACAATAATAAAATAGACAGTAAATCCTCATTTAACGTGATCCCAATTTCCTTCAAATCATCGACCGTACAACAAAATTCATTGATTTGTGGAGAAAATTTTTCGCTTGCATTTAATTTGAAATGTACCAATTTTTTAAATAAATTTACCTTTCTAGATGCGGTGTTCGCTTGGTAAAGAGAACTCAAAATATCCCAGGCAGCTTTTGACGAAGTACAATGTTTTATATGAATTAATTCAGTTGTCCTAATACTTAGGGTTATTGCAGCTAAAGCTTTGCTGTCCTCTACCAGCCATTTGGCCTCATTAACTCCTTCTGGTCGTTGTCCCAAAACCGTGTGATACAAATCCAGCGTTATTAGCAAGCTCTTCATTTGTATGCACCATGTCGCGTACTTTTCACCATTGAGCTTATCAATATTTGCTACGTGACCTGCCATTACCCTTTTTGAGACTTCTTAACGTAGTATAATCCAAAAACGTTTCCAACGAGATGTAACCACACTTTTCCAATCAATTACTTGAAGAATTAAACTTTAAGCAGATATCTGATTTCCTGGGCCCATAACCTTTGTTGGTATCTTTGTTACAGTTAGCGTGAAATTCAGAATCTCTAATGATTTTCCGGAAAAATGAAAACACGTTGTCGTTTTATAATACTACAAGATTTTTATTAAAAGAACAATTTCTGTATGTATTTGATGAAAAAATATGACGTTTCGAACAGAGGGTTCTTATCGTAATAAAAGTTAAAAACGGAATAAAAATATCTACAATATTTTTACAAATGAAATAAAATAGTTCAATAACATAGTCTACTATGTTGTACGCATTTGAATTGTATTAGAACAAGTACAAATTTTCAACATAATCTATCGACGAAATAATTTTCTGTAGGAAACCAAACCACAATATAATTTTCTATAGGAAATTTTTTTCTACATACATTTAGGACATTAATTTTTTCGAACTTTTCTAGAAATCTATCAAAAACATCATTTTCTACAGGAAATCTACCAACAACACAATATTCTATAGTAAATCTATCCACGAAATAATTTTCTGTAGGAAATCTAACGACAACAAAATTTTATGTAGTAAAACTATTGGCAATATAATTTTCTGTATGAAATCTAACGACAACATAATTTTCTCTAGAAAATTTTTTCTTCTTAAAACTAGCGACAAAATCATTTTCACGAACTTTTGTACAAATCTAGCGACAACGTAATTTGCTGTTGGAAATTTATCAGCAACATCAGTTTCTATAGGAAATCTATCGAAAACATCATTTTTTCAAACTATTCTGAAAATCAGCGACATCACAATTTGCAGTAATTGGAAATCTATCGACAAAATAATTTTCTGAAGAAAATCAAAAGACAATATAATTATCTATAGGAAATTTTTTTTTCTAACAAAAATATTATTTTCTCAAACTATTCTGGAAATCAGCAACATCACAATTTGCAGCAGGAAATCTATCGGCATCATCATTTTCTATCGGAAATATATCGAGGACGTAATTTTCTATAGTAAATCTGTCCACGAAGTAATTTTCTGAAGGAAATCAAATTACAATATATTTTTCTATAGGAATTTTTTTCTTTATACACCACGCGACCGAATCATTTTCTCGAACTTTTCTAGAAATCTAGCGACAAGACAATTTATTGTAGTAACTCTAGCGGCAACATCATTTTCTATAGGAAATCTATCGAAAACATAATTTTCTATAGTTAATCTATCGACTAAATAATTTTCTGTAGGAAATCGAACGACAATATATTTTTGCTATAGGAAATTTTTTCTTCATACATCTAACGAAAAAATCATTTTCTCAAACTTTCTGAAATCCAGCGACATCACAATTTGTAGTAGGAAATCTATCGGCAACATAATTTTCTGTCGGGAATATATCGACGACGTAATATTCTATAGTAAATCTATCGACGAAATAATTTGCTGTAGGAAATCATACGACAGCAATATTTTTCTATAAGGAAATTTTTTTCTTCATAGCATCTAGGCGACCAAATCATTTTCTCGGAAGCTTTTCTTAGAAATCTAGCGACAACAAAATTTATTGTAGTAAATCTAGCGGCAACATCATTTTCTGTAGGAAATCTAGATTTCGATATCAATAGTGATATCGTGATTTTCTATAGTAAATCTATCGAGGAAATAATTTTCTATAGTAAATCTTTCGACGAAATAATTATCAGTAGGAAATCATACGACGGCATATTTTTCTATAAGAAATTTTTTTCATAGATCTAGTGACCAAATCATTTTCTGGAACTTTTCTAGAAATCTAGCTACAACATCATTTTCGGTCGGAAATATATCGACGACGTAATTTTCTATAGTAAATCTATGTACGAAATAATTTTCTGTAGGAAACCAAACGACAATATATTTTTCTATAGGAAATTTTTTCTGCATACATCTAGCGAAAAAATCAACTTTTCTAGAAATCTACCGACAACATAATTTGCTGTGGGAAATCTATCGGTAACATCATTTTCTATAGAAAATCTATTGATATCGTAATTTTCTATAACAAATCTATCGATGAAATAATTTTCTAAAGTAAATCTATCGACGGAAAAAATTTTCTGTAGGAAATCAAACGACAATCTATTTTTCTATAGGAAATTTTTTTCTCCATACATCTAGCGAAAAAATCAACATTTTTAGTAATCTACCGACAACGTAATTTGCTGTGGGAAATCTATCGGCAACATCATTTTCTATAGAAAATCTATTGACATCGTAATTTTCTATAGTAAATCTATCGAGGAAATAACTTTGTATAGTAAATCTATCGACGAAATAATTTTCTGTAGGAAATCATACGACAGCATATTTTTCTATAAGAAATTTTTTGTTCATAGATCTAGTGACAAAATCATTTTCTGGAACTTTTCTACAAATCTAGCTACAACATAATTTGCAGTAGTAAATCTATCGGCAACATCATTTGCTATAGGAAATCTATCGAAAACATAATTTTTAATAGTAAATCTATCGACGAAGTAATTTTCTGTGAGAAATCAAATGACAATATATTTTTCTATAGGAATTTTTTTCTTCATACACCACTCGACCAAATCATTTTCTCGAACTTTTCTAGTAATCTAGCGACAACACAATTTATTGTAGTAAATCTATCGGCAACATCATTTTATGTAGGAAATCTATCGAAAACATAATTTTCTATAGTTAATCTATCGACGAAATAATTTTCTGTAGGAAACCAAACCACAATATAATTTTCTATAGGAAATTTTTTTCTACATACATTTAGGACATTCATTTTTTCGAACTTTTCTAGAAATCTATCAAAAACATCATTTTCTACAGGAAATCTACCAACAACACAATATTCTATAGTAAATCTATCCACGAAATAATTTTCTGTAGGAAATCTATCGACAACAAAATTTTATATAGTAAAACTATTGGCAATATAATTTTCTGTATGAAATCTAACGACAACATAATTTTCTATAGAAAATTTTTTCTTCTTACAACTAGCGACAAAATCATTTTCACGAACTTTTGTACAAATCTAGCGACAACATAATTTGCTGTTGGAAATTTATCAGCAACATCAGTTTCTATAGGAAATCTATCGAAAACATCATTTTCTCAAACTATTCTGAAAATCAGCGACATCACAATTTGCAGTAATTGGAAATCTATCGACAAAATAATTTTCTGAAGAAAATCAAAAGACAATATAATTATCTATAGGAAATTTTTTTTTCTAACAAAAAAATTATTTTCTCAAACTATTCTGGAAATCAGCAACATCACAATTTGCAGTAGGAAATCTATCGGCAACATCATTTTCTATCGGAAATATATCGAGGACTTAATTTTCTATAGTAAATCTGTCCACGAAGTAATTTTCTGAAGGAAATCAAATTACAATATATTTTTCTATAGGAATTTTTTTCTTTATACACCACGCGACCGAATCATTTTCTCGAACTTTTCTAGAAATCTAGCGACAACACAATTTATTGTAGTAACTCTATCGGCAACATCATTTTCTATAGGAAATCTATCGAAAACATAATTTTCTATAGTAAATCTATCGACGAAATAATTTTCTGTAGGAAATCAAACGAGAATATATTTTTCTATAGGAAATTTTTTCTTCATACATCTAACGAAAAAATCATTTTCTCAAACTATTCTGGAAATCCAGCGACATCACAATTTGCAGTAGGAAATCTATCGGCAACATAATTTTCTGTCGGGAATATATCGACGACGTAATATTCTATAGTAAATCTATCGACGAAATAATTTTCTGTAGGAAATCAAACGACACAATATTTTTCTATAGGAAATTTTTTCTTCATACATCTGGCGACCAAATCATTTCTCGAACCTTTCTTGAAATCTAGCGACAACACAATTTATTGTAGTAAATCTATCGGCAACATCATTTTCTATAGGAAATCTATCGAAAACATAATTTTCTATAGTAAATCTATCGACGAAATAATTTTCTGTAGGAAATCAAACGAGAATATATCTTGCTATAGGAAATTTTTTCTTCATACATCTAACGAAAAAATAATTTTCTCAAACTATTCTTAAAATCTAGCGACATCACAATTTACAGTAGGAATTCTATCGGTAACATCATTTTCTATAGGAAATCTATCGAAAACATAATTTTCTATAGTAAATCTGTCGACGAAATAATTTTTCCTAGGAAATCAAACGACAATATATTTTTCTGAAGGCAATTTTTTTCTTCATACACCACCCGACCAAATCATTTTCTCGAACTTTTCTAGTAATCTAGCGACAACACAATTTATTGTAGTAAATCTATCGGCAACATCATTTTCTATAGGAAATCTATCGAAAACATAATTTTCTATAGGAAATCTATCGACGAAATAATTTTCTGTAGGAAACCAAACCACAATATAATTTTCTATAGGAAATTTTTTTTTCATACATCTAGCGACAAAATCATTTTCTCGAACTTTTCTAGAAATCTATCAACAACATCATTTTCTACAGGAAATCTATCGACAAAATAATTTTCTGAAGAAAATCAAAAGACAATATAATTATCTATAGGAAATTTTTTCTTTCTAACGAAAAAATCATTTTCTCAAACTATTCTGGAAATCAGCAACATCACAATTTGCAGTAGGAAATCTATCGGCAACATCATTTTCTGTCGGAAATATATCGAGGACGTAATTTTCTATAGTAAATCTGTCGACGAAGTAATTTTCTGTAGGAAATCAAATGACAATATATTTTTCTATAGGAAATTTTTTCTTCATACATCTAACGAAAAAATCATTTTCTCGAACTTTTCTGGAAATCTAGCGACAACACAATTTATTGTAGTAAATCTATCGAGGAAATAATTTTCTGTAGGAAATCTATCGAAAACATCATTTTCTATAGGAAATCTATCGAAAACATCATTTTCTATAGAAATCTATCGAAAACATAATTTTCTATAGTAAATCTATCCACGAAATAATTTTCTGTAGGAAATCAAACGACAATATATTTTTCTATAGGAAATTTTTTCTTCATACATCTAACGAAAAAATCATTTTCTCAACTATTCTGGAAATCTAGCGACATCACAATTTGCAGTAGGAATCTATCGGCAACATCATTTTCTATCGGAAATATATCGACGACTTAATTTTCTATAGTAAATCTGTCGACGAAATAATTTTCTGTAGGAAATCAAATGACAATATATTTTTCTATAGGAATTTTTTCTTTATACACCACGCGACCGAATCATTTTCTCGAACTTTTCTAGAAATCTAGCGACAACACAATTATTGTAGTAAATCTATCGGCAACATCATTTTCTATAGGAATCTATCGAAAACATAATTTTCTATAGTTAATCTATCGACGAAATAATTTTCTGTAGGAAATCAAACGACACAATATTTTTCTATAGGAAATTTTTTCTTCATACATCTAACGAAAAAATCATTTTCTCAAACTATTCTGGAAATCAGCGACATCACAATTTGCAGTAGGAAATCTATCGGCAACATCATTTTCTGTCGGAAATATATCGAGGACGTAATTTTCTATAGTAAATCTGTCGACGAAGTAATTTTCTGTAGGAAATCAAATGACAATATATTTTTCTATAGGAATTTTTTCTTCATACATCTAACGAAAAAATCATTTTCTCAAACTATTCTGGAAATCCAGCGACATCACAATTTGCAGTAGGAAATCTATCGGCAACATCATTTTCTATCGGAAATATATCGACGACTTAATTTTCTATAGTAAATCTGTCGACGAAGTAATTTTCTGTAGGAAATCAAATGACAATATATTTTTCTATAGGAATTTTTTCTTTATACACCACGCGACCGAATCATTTTCTCGAACTTTTCTAGAAATCTAGCGACAACACAATTTATTGTAGTAACTCTATCGGCAACATCATTTTCTATAGGAAAGCTATCGAAAACATAATTTTCTATAGTAAATCTATCGACGAAATAATTTTCTGTAGGAAATCAAACGAGAATATATTTTTCTATAGGAAATTTTTTCTTCATATATCTAACGAAAAAATCATTTTCTCAAACTATTCTGGAAATCAGCGACATCACAATTTGCAGTAGGAATCTATCGGCAACATAATTTTCTGTCGGGAATATATCGACGACGTAATATTCTATAGTAAATCTATCGACGAAATAATTTTCTGTAGGAAATCAAACGACACAATATTTTTCTATAGGAAATTTTTTCTTCATACATCTGGCGACCAAATCATTTTCTCGAACCTTTCTTGAAATCTAGCGACAACACAATTTATTGTAGTAAATCTATCGGCAACATCATTTTCTGTCGGGAATATATCGACGACGTAATATTCTATAGTAAAT
The DNA here is from genome assembly GCA_014635995.1 of Sarcophaga peregrina. Classification (NCBI taxonomy): domain Eukaryota; kingdom Metazoa; phylum Arthropoda; class Insecta; order Diptera; family Sarcophagidae; genus Sarcophaga; species Sarcophaga peregrina. The sequence continues at coordinate 621,554 of JABZEU010000007.1, forward strand.
CTATCGACGAAAAAATTTTCTGTAGGAAATCGAACGACAATATATTTTTCTATAGGAAATTTTTTCTTCATACATCTAACGAAAAAATCATTTTCTCAACTATTCTGGAAATCAGCAACACCACAATTTGCAGTAGGAAATCTATCGGCAACATCATTTTCTGTCGGAAATATATCGAGGACGTAATTTTCTGACAGAAATAATTTTCTGAAGAAAATCAAAAGACAATATAATTATCTATAGGAATTTTTTTTTTCTAACGAAAAAATCATTTTCTCAAACTATTCTGGAAATCAGCAACACCACAATTTGCAGTAGGAAATCTATCGGCAACATCATTTTCTGTCGGAAATATATCGAGGACGTAATTTTCTATAGTAAATCTGTCGACGAAGTAATTTTCTGTAGGAAATCAAATGACAATATATTTTTCTATAGGAATTTTTTCTTCATACATCTAACGAAAAAATCATTTTCTCAAACTATTCTAGAAATCACCGACATCACAATTTGCAGTAGGAAATCTATCGGCAACATCATTTTTGTCGGAAATATATCGAGGACGTAATTTTCTATAGTAAATCTGTCGACGAAGTAATTTTCTGTAGGAAATCAAATGACAATATATTTTTCTATAGGAATTTTTTCTTCATACATCTAACGAAAAAATCATTTTCTCAAACTATTCTGGAAATCCAGAGACATCACAATTTGCAGTAGGAAATCTATCGGCAACATCATTTTCTGTCGGAAATATATAGACGATGTAATCTTCTATGGTAAATCTGTCGACGAAGTAATTTTCTGTGAGAAATCAAATGACAATATATTTTTCTATAGGAATTTTTTTCTTCATACACCACTCGACCAAATCATTTTCTCGAACTTTTCTAGTAATCTAGCGACAACACAATTTATTGTAGTAAATCTATCGGCAACATCATTTTCTATAGAAAATCTATCGAAAACATAATTTCCTATAGTTAATCTATCGACGAAATAATTTTCTGTAGGAAACCAAACCACAATATAATTTTCTATAGGAAATTTTTTTCTACATACATTTAGGACATTAATTTTTTCGAACTTTTCTAGAAATCTATCAAAAACATCATTTTCTACAGGAAATCTACCAACAACACAATATTCTATAGTAAATCTATCCACGAAATAATTTTCTGTAGGAAATCTAACGACAACAAAATTTTATGTAGTAAAACTATTGGCAATATAATTTTCTGTATGAAATCTAACGACAACATAATTTTCTCTAGAAAATTTTTTCTTCTTAAAACTAGCGACAAAATCATTTTCACGAACTTTTGTACAAATCTAGCGACAACATAATTTGCTGTTGGAAATTTATCAGCAACATCAGTTTCTATAGGAAATCTATCGAAAACATCATTTTTTCAAACTATTCTGAAAATCAGCGACATCACAATTTGCAGTAATTGGAAATCTATCGACAAAATAATTTTCTGAAGAAAATCAAAAGACAATATAATTATCTATAGGAAATTTTTTTTCTAACAAAAATATTATTTTCTCAAACTATTCTGGAAATCAGCAACATCACAATTTGCAGTAGGAAATCTATCGGCATCATCATTTTCTATCGGAAATATATCGAGGACGTAATTTTCTATAGTAAATCTGTCCACGAAGTAATTTTCTGAAGGAAATCAAATTACAATATATTTTTCTATAGGAATTTTTTTCTTTATACACCACGCGACCGAATCATTTTCTCGAACTTTTCTAGAAATCTAGCGACAACACAATTTATTGTAGTAACTCTATCGGCAACATCATTTTCTATAGGAAATCTATCGAAAACATAATTTTCTATAGTTAATCTATCGACGAAATAATTTTCTGTAGGAAATCGAACGACAATATATTTTTCTATAGGAAATTTTTTCTTCATACATCTAACGAAAAAATCATTTTCTCAAACTATTCTGGAAATCCAGCGACATCACAATTTGCAGTAGGAAATCTATCGGCAACATAATTTTCTGTCGGGAATATATCGACGACGTAATATTCTATAGTAAATCTATCGACGAAATAATTTTCTGTAGGAAATCAAACGACACAATATTTTTCTATAGGAAATTTTTTCTTCATACATCTGGCGACCAAATCATTTCTCGAACCTTTCTTGAAATCTAGCGACAACACAATTTATTGTAGTAAATCTATCGGCAACATCATTTTCTATAGGAAATCTATCGAAAACATAATTTTCTATAGTAAATCTATCGACGAAATAATTTTCTGTAGGAAATCAAACAATAGTAAATTTTTTCTTCATACATCTAACGAAAAAATCATTTTCTCAAACTTTTCTTAAAATCAAGCGACATCACAATTTGCAGTAAGAAATCTATCGGCAACATCATTTTCTGTCGGAAATATATCGACGACGTAATTTTCTATAGTAAATCTATCGACGAAATAATTTTCTCTAGGAAATCAAACGACAATATATTTTTCTAAAGGAAATTTTTTTCTTCATACACCACGCGACCAAACCATTTTCTCAAACCTTTCTAGAAATCTAGCGACAACACAATTTATTGTAGTAAATCTAGCGACAACATCATTTTCTATAGGAGATCTATCGAAAACATAATTTTCTATAGTAAATCTATCGACGAAATAATTTTCTGTAGGAAATCAAACGAGAATATATTTTGCTATAGGAAATTTTTTCTTCATACATCTAACGAAAAAATAATTTTCTCAAACTTTTCTAAAAATCTAGCGACATCACAATTTACAGTAGGAATTCTATCGGCAACATCATTTTCTATAGGAAATCTATCGAAAACATAATTTTCTATAGTAAATCTATCGACGAAATAATTTTCTCTAGGAAATCAAACGACAATATATTTTTCTAAGGAAATTTTTTTCTTCATACACCACGCGACCAAATCATTTTCTCAAACCTTTCTAGAAATCTAGCGACAACACAATTTTTTGTAGTAAATCTAGCGGCAACATCATTTTCTATATGAAATCTATCGAAAACATAATTTTCTATAGTAAATCTATCGACTAAATAATTTTCTGTAAGAAATCAAACGACAATATATTTTGCTATAGGAAATTTTTTCTTCATACATCTAACGAAAAATCATTTCTCGAACCTTTCTTGAAATCTAGCGACAACACAATTTATTGTAGTAAATCTATAGGCAGCATCATTTTCTATAGGAAATCTATCGAAAACATAATTTTCTATAGTAAATCTATCGACGAAATAATTTTCTGTAGGAAATCAAACGACAATATATTTTGCTATAGGGAACATTTTCTTCATACATCTAACGAAAAAATCATTTTCTCAAACTTTTCTTAAAATCTAGCGACATCACAATTTGCCGTAGGAAATCTATCGGCAACATAATTTTCTGTCGGGAATATATCGACGACGTAATATTCTATAGTAAATCTATCGACGAAATAATTTTCTGTAGGAAATCAAACGACACAATATTTTTCTATAGGAAATTTTTTCTTCATACATCTGGCGACCAAATCATTTCTCGAACCTTTCTTGAAATCTAGCGACAACACAATTTATTGTAGTAAATCTATCGGCAACATCATTTTCTATAGGAAATCTATCGAAAACATAATTTTCTATAGTAAATCTATCGACGAAATAATTTTCTGTAGGAAATCAAACGAGAATATATTTTGCTATAGGAAATTTTTTCTTCATACATCTAACGAAAAAATAATTTTCTCAAACTATTCTTAAAATCTAGCGACATCACAATTTACAGTAGGAATTCTATCGGTAACATCATTTTCTATAGGAAATCTATCGAAAACATAATTTTCTATAGTAAATCTGTCGACGAAATAATTTTTCCTAGGAAATCAAACGACAATATATTTTTCTGAAGGCAATTTTTTTCTTCATACACCACGCGACCAAATCATTTTCTCGAACCTTTCTAGAAATCTAGCGACAAGACAATTTTTTGTAGTAAATCTAGCGGCAACATCATTTTCTATATGAAATCTATCGAAAACATAATTTTCTATAGTAAATCTATCGACTAAATAATTTTCTGTAGGAAATCAAACGAGAATATATTTTGCGATAGGAAATTTTTCTTCATACATCTAACGAAAAAATCATTTTCTCAAACTATTCTAGAAATCACCGACATCACAATTTGCAGTAGGAAATCTATCGGCAACATCATTTTTGTCGGAAATATATCGAGGACGTAATTTTCTATAGTAAATCTGTCGACGAAGTAATTTTCTGTAGGAAATCAAATGACAATATATTTTTCTATAGGAATTTTTTCTTCATACATCTAACGAAAAAATCATTTTCTCAAACTATTCTAGAAATCACCGACATCACAATTTGCAGTAGGAAATCTATCGGCAACATCATTTTTGTCGGAAATATATCGAGGACGTAATTTTCTATAGTAAATCTGTCGACGAAGTAATTTTCTGTAGGAAATCAAATGACAATATATTTTTCTATAGAAATTTTTTCTTCATACATCTAACGAAAAAATCATTTTCTCAAACTATTCTGGAAATCCAGCGACATCACAATTTGCAGTAGGAAATCTATCGGCAACATCATTTTCTGTCGGAAATATATAGACGATGTAATCTTCTATGGTAAATCTGTCGACGAAGTAATTTTCTATGAGAAATCAAATGACAATATATTTTTCTATAGGAATTTTTTTCTTCATACACCACTCGACCAAATCATTTTCTCGAACTTTTCTAGTAATCTAGCGACAACACAATTTATTGTAGTAAATCTATCGGCAACATCATTTTCTATAGGAAATCTATCGAAAACATAATTTTCTATAGTTAATCTATCGACGAAATAATTTTCTGTAGGAAACCAAACCACAATATAATTTTCTATAGGAAATTTTTTTCTACATACATTTAGGACATTCATTTTTTCGAACTTTTCTAGAAATCTATCAAAAACATCATTTTCTACAGGAAATCTACCAACAACACAATATTCTATAGTAAATCTATCCACGAAATAATTTTCTGTAGGAAATCTATCGACAACAAAATTTTATATAGTAAAACTATTGGCAATATAATTTTCTGTATGAAATCTAACGACAACATAATTTTCTATAGAAAATTTTTTCTTCTTACAACTAGCGACAAAATCATTTTCACGAACTTTTGTACAAATCTAGCGACAACATAATTTGCTGTTGGAAATTATCAGCAACATCAGTTTCTATAGGAAATCTATCGAAAACATCATTTTCTCAAACTATTCTGAAAATCAGCGACATCACAATTTGCAGTAATTGGAAATCTATCGACAAAATAATTTTCTGAAGAAAATCAAAAGACAATATAATTATCTATAGGAAATTTTTTTTCTAACAAAAAAATCATTTTCTCAAACTATTCTGGAAATCAGCAACATCACAATTTGCAGTAGGAAATCTATCGGCAACATCATTTTCTGTCGGAAATATATCGAGGACGTAATTTTCTATAGTAAATCTGTCGACGAAGTAATTTTCTGAAGGAAATCAAATTACAATATATTTTTCTATAGGAATTTTTTTCTTCATACACCACGCGACCAAATCATTTTCTCGAACCATTCTAGAAATCTAGCGACAAGACAATTTTTTGTAGTAAATCTAGCGGCAACATCATTTTCTATATGAAATCTATCGAAAACATAATTTTCTATAGTAAATCTATCGACTAAATAATTTTCTGTAGGAAATCAAACGAGAATATATTTTGCTATAGGAAATTTTTTCTTCATACATCTAACGAAAAAATCATTTTCTCAAACTTTTCTAAAAATCTAGCGACATCACAATTTGCAGTAGGAAATCTATCGGCAACATCATTTTCTGTCGGGAATATATCGACGACGTAATATTCTATAGTAAATCTATCGACGAAATAATTTGCTGTAGGAAATCATACGACAGCATATTTTTCTATAAGAAATTTTTTTTTTCATAGATCTAGTGACAAAATCATTTTCTGGAAGTTTTCTAGAAATTTAGCGACAACAAAATTTATTGTAGTAAATCTAGCGGCAACATCATTTTCTGTAGGAAATATAGATTTCGATATCAATAGTGATATCGTGATTTTCTATAGTAAATCTATCGAGGAAATAATTTTCTATAGTAAATCTTTCGACGAAATAATTTTCAGTAGGAAATCATACGACGGCATATTTTTCTATAAGAAATTTTTTTTCATAGATCTAGTGACCAAATCATTTTCTGGAACTTTTCTAGAAATCTAGCTACAACATAATTTGCTGTAAGAAATCTATCGGCAACATCATTTTCGGTCGGAAATATATCGACGACGTAATTTTCTATAGTAAATCTATGTACGAAATAATTTTCTGTAGGAAACCAAACGACAATATATTTTTCTATAGGAAATTTTTTTCTGCATACATCTAGCGAAAAAATCAACTTTTCTAGAAATCTACCGACAACATAATTTGCTGTGGGAAATCTATCGGTAACATCATTTTCTATAGAAAATCTATTGATATCGTAATTTTCTATAACAAATCTATCGATGAAATAATTTTCTAAAGTAAATCTATCGACGGAAAAAATTTTCTGTAGGAAATCAAACGACAATCTATTTTTCTATAGGAAATTTTTTTCTCCATACATCTAGCGAAAAAATCAACATTTTTAGTAATCTACCGACAACGTAATTTGCTGTGGGAAATCTATCGGCAACATCATTTTCTATAGAAAATCTATTGACATCGTAATTTTCTATAGTAAATCTATCGAGGAAATAACTTTGTATAGTAAATCTATCGACGAAATAATTTTCTGTAGGAAATCATACGACAGCATATTTTTCTATAAGAAATTTTTTGTTCATAGATCTAGTGACAAAATCATTTTCTGGAACTTTTCTACAAATCTAGCTACAACATAATTTGCAGTAGTAAATCTATCGGCAACATCATTTGCTATAGGAAATCTATCGAAAACATAATTTTTAATAGTAAATCTATCGACGAAATAATGTTCTGAAAGAAATCAAACGACATTAAATTTTTCTAAAGGAAATTTTTTCTTCATACATCTAACGAAAAAATCCTTTTCTTAAACTTTTCTGGCAATCTTGCGACTTCACAATTTGCAGTAGGTAATATATCGGCAACATCATTTTCTATGGGAAATCTATCGACAACATAATTTTCTATAGTAAATCTATCGACGAAATAATTTTCTGTAGGAAATCAAACAATAGTAAATTTTTTCTTCATACATCTAACGAAAAAATCATTTTCTCAAACTTTTCTTAAAATCAAGCGACATCACAATTTGCAGTAAGAAATCTATCGGCAACATCATTTTCTGTCGGAAATATATCGACGACGTAATTTTCTATAGTAAATCTATCGACGAAATAATTTTCTGTAGGAAATCAAACGACACAATATTTTTCTATAGGAAATTTTTTCTTCATACATCTGGCGACCAAATCATTTCTCGAACCTTTCTTGAAATCTAGCGACAACACAATTTATTGTAGTAAATCTATCGGCAACATCATTTTCTATAGGAAATCTATCGAAAACATAATTTTCTATAGTAAATCTATCGACGAAATAATTTTCTGTAGGAAATCAAACGAGAATATATTTTGCTATAGGAAATTTTTTCTTCATACATCTAACGAAAAAATAATTTTCTCAAACTATTCTTAAAATCTAGCGACATCACAATTTACAGTAGGAATTCTATCGGTAACATCATTTTCTATAGGAAATCTATCGAAAACATAATTTTCTATAGTAAATCTGTCGACGAAATAATTTTTCCTAGGAAATCAAACGACAATATATTTTTCTGAAGGCAATTTTTTTCTTCATACACCACGCGACCAAATCATTTTCTCGAACCTTTCTAGAAATCTAGCGACAAGACAATTTTTTGTAGTAAATCTAGCGGCAACATCATTTTCTATATGAAATCTATCGAAAACATAATTTTCTATAGTAAATCTATCGACTAAATAATTTTCTGTAGGAAATCAAACGAGAATATATTTTGCTATAGGAAATTTTTTCTTCATACATCTAACGAAAAAATCATTTTCTCAAACTTTTCTAAAAATCTAGCGACATCACAATTTGCAGTAGGAAATCTATCGGCAACATCATTTTCTGTCGGGAATATATCGACGACGTAATATTCTATAGTAAATCTATCGACGAAATAATTTGCTGTAGGAAATCATACGACAGCATATTTTTCTATAAGAAATTTTTTTTTTCGTAGATCTAGCGACAAAATCATTTTCTGGAAGTTTTCTAGAAATTTAGCGACAACAAAATTTATTGTAGTAAATGTAGCGGCAACATCATTTTCTGTAGGAAATATAGATTTCGATATCAATAGTGATATCGTGATTTTCTATAGTAAATCTATCGAGGAAATAATTTTCTGTAGTAAATCTATCGACGAAATAATTTTCAGTAGGAAATCATACGACGGCATATTTTTCTATAAGAAATTTTTTTTTCATAGATCTAGTGACCAAATCATTTTCTGGAACTTTTCTAGAAATCTAGCTACAACATAATTTGCTGTAAGAAATCTATCGGCAACATCATTTTCGGTCGGAAATATATCGACGACGTAATAATCTATAGTAAATCTATCGACGGAAAAAATTTTCTGTAGGAAATCGAACGACAATATATTTTTCTATAGGAAATTTTTTCTTCATACATCTAACGAAAAAATCATTTTCTCAAACTATTCTGGAAATCAGCGACATCACAATTTGCAGTAGGAAATCTATCGGCAACATCATTTTCTGTCGGAAATATATCGAGGACGTAATTTTCTATAGTAAATCTGTCGACGAAGTAATTTTCTGTAGGAAATCAAATGACAATATATTTTTCTATAGGAATTTTTTCTTCATACATCTAACGAAAAAATCATTTTCTCAAACTATTCTGGAAATCCAGCGACATCACAATTTGCAGTAGGAAATCTATCGGCAACATCATTTTCTGACGGAAATATATAGACGAGGTAATTTTCTATGGTAAATCTGTTGACGAAGTAATTTTCTGTGGGAAATCAAATGACAATATATTTTTCTATAGGAATTTTTTTCTTCATACACCACCCGGCCAAATCATTTTCTCGAACTTTTCTGGAAATCTAGCGACAACACAATTTATTGTAGTAAATCTATAGGAAACATCATTTTCTATAGGAAATCTATCGAAAACATAATTTTGTATAGGAAATCTATCGACGAAATAATTTTCTGTAGGAAACCAAACCACAATATAATTTTCTATAGGAAATTTTTTTCTACATACATTTAGGACAAAATCATTTTTTCGAACTTTTCTAGAAATCTATCAAAAACATCATTTTCTACAGGAAATCTATCGACAACATAATATTCTATAGTAAATCTATCCACGAAATAATTTTCTGTAGGAAATCTAACGACAACAAAATTTTATGTAGTAAAACTATTGGCAATATAATTTTCTGTATGAAATCTAACGACAACATAATTTTCTATAGAAAATTTTTCTTCTTACAACTAGCGACAAAAT
>JABZEU010000007.1:631696-647666 GCA_014635995.1 Sarcophaga peregrina
GAATATATCGAGGACGTAATTTTCTATAGTAAATCTGTCGACGAAAGTAAGTTTCTGTAGGAAATCAAATGACAATATATTTTTCTATAGGAATTTTTTCTTCATACATCTAACGAAAATATCATTTTCTCAAACTTTTCTGGAAATCTAGCGACTTCACAATTTGCAGTAGGAAATCTATCAGCAACATCATTTTCTATAGGAAATATCTCGACAACATAATTTTCAATAGTAAATCTATCAAATAATTTTCTGTAGGAATTCAAACGACAATATATTTTTCTATAGGAAATTTTTTCTTCATACATCTAACGAAAAAATCATTTTCTCATACTATTCTGGAAATCTAGCGACATCACAATTTGCAGTAGGAAATCTATCGGCAACATCATTTTCTATCGGAAATATATCGACGACTTAATTTTCTATAGTAAATCTGTCGACGAAGTAATTTTCTGTAGGAAATCAAATTACAATATATATTCTACAGGAATTTTTTTCTTTATACACCACGCGACCGAATCATTTTCTCGAACTTTTCTAGAAATCTAGCGACAACACAATTTATTGTAGTAACTCTATCGGCAACATCATTTTCTATAGGAAATCTATCGAAAACATAATTTTCTATAGTTAATCTATCGACGAAATAATTTTCTGTAGGAAATCAAACGACAATATATTTTTCTATAGGAAATTTTTTCTTCATACATCTAACGAAAAAACTCATTTCTCAAACTATTCTGGAAATCAGCGACATCACAATTTGCAGGAGGAAATCTATCGGCAACATCATTTTCTGTCGGAGATATATCGAGGACGTAATTTTCTATAGTAAATCTGTCGACGAAGTAATTTTCTGTAAGAAATCAAATGACAATATAATTTTCTATAGGAATTTTTTTTTCATACATCTAATGAAAAAATCATTTTTCAAACTATTCTGGAAATCCAGCTAAATCACAATTTGCAGTAGGAAATTTATCGGCAACATCATTTTCTGTCGGAAATATATAGACGAGGTAATTTTCTATGGTAAATCTGTCGACGAAGTAATTTTCTGTGGGAAATCAAATGACAATATATTTTGCTATAGGAATTTTTTTCTTCATACACCACCCGACCAAATCATTTTCTCGAACTTTTCTAGTAATCTAGCGACAACACAATTTATTGTAGTAAATCTATCGGCAACATCATTTTCTATAGGAAATCTATCGAAAACATAATTTTCTATAGGAAATCTATCGACGAAATAATTTTCTGTAGGAAACCAAACCACAATATAATTTTCTATAGGAAATTTTTTTCTACATACATTTAGCGACAAAATCATTTTCTCGAACTTTTCTAGAAATCTATCAACAACATAATTTTTATAGGAAATCTATCGACAAAATAATTTTCTGAAAAAAATCAAAAGACAATATAATTATCTATAGGAAATTTTTTTTTTCTAACGAAAAAATCATTTTCTCAAACTATTCTGGAAATCAGCGACATCACAATTTGCAGTAGGAAATCTATCGGCAACATCATTTTCTGTCGGAAATATATCGACGAGGTAATTTTCTATGGTAAATCTGTCGACGAAATAATTTTCTGTGGGAAATCAAATGACAATATATTTTTCTATAGGAATTTTTTTCTTTATACACAACCCGACCAAATCATTTTCTCGAACTTTTCTAGTAATCTAGCGACAACACAATTTATTGTAGTAAATCTATCGGCAACATCATATTCTATAGGAAATCTATCAGCAACATCATTTTCTATAGGAAATATCTCGACAACATAATTTTCAATAGTAAATCTATCAAATAATTTTCTGTAGGAATTCAAACGACAATATATTTTTCTATAGGAAATTTTTTCTGCATACATCTAACGAAAAAATCATTTTCTCATACTATTCTGGAAATCTAGCGACATCACAATTTGCAGTAGGAAATCTATCGGCAACATCATTTTCTGTCGGAAATATATCGACGACTTAATTTTCTATAGTAAACCTGTCGACGAAGTAATTTTCTGTAGGAAATCAAATTACAATATATTTTTCTATAGGAATTTTTTTCTTTATACACCACGCGACGGAATCATTTTCTCGAACTTTTCTAGAAATCTAGCGACAACACAATTTATTGTAGTAACTCTATCGGCAACATCATTTTCTATAGGAAATCTATCGAAAACATAATTTTCTATAATAAATCTATCCACGAAATAATTTTCTGTAGGAAATCTATCGACAAACAAAATTTTATATAGTAAAACTATTGGCAATATAATTTTCTGAAGAAAATCAAAAGACAATATAATTATCTATAGGAAATTTTTTTTCTAACGAAAAAATCATTTTCTCAAACTATTCTGGAAATCAGCAACATCGCAATTTGCAGTAGGAAATCTATCGGCAACATCATTTTCTGTCGGAAATATATCGAGGACGTAATTTTCTATAGTAAATCTGTCGACGAAGTAATTTTCTGTAGGAAATCAATTGACAATATACTTTTCTATAGGAATTTTTTCTTCATACATCTAACGAAAATATCATTTTGTCAAAGTTTTCTGGAAATCTAGCGACTTCACAATTTGCAGTAGGAAATCCATCAGCAACATCATTTTCTACAGGAAATATCTCGACAACATAATTTTCAATAGTAAATCTATCAAATAATTTTCTGTAAGAATTCAAACGACAATATAGTTTTCTATAGGAAATTTTTTCTTCATACATCTAACGAAAAAATCATTTTCTCATACTATTCTGGAAATCTAGCGACATCACAATTTGCAGTAGGAAATCTATCGGCAACATCAATTTCTATCGGAAATATATCGACGACTTAATTTTCAATAGTAAATCTGTCGACGAAGTAATTTTCTGTAGGAAATCAAATTACAATATATTTCTATAGGAATTTTTTTCTTTATACACCACGCGACCGAATCATTTTCTCGAACTTTTCTAGAAATCTAGCGACAACACAATTATTGTAGTAACTCTATCGGCAACATCATTTTCTATAGGAAATCTATCGTAAACATAATTTTCTATAGTTAATCTATCGACGAAATAATTTTCTGTAGGAAATCAAACGACAATATAATTTTCTATAGGAAATTTTTTTCTCTTACATTTAGCGACAAAATCATTTCTCGAACTTTTCTAGAAATCTATCAACAACATCATTTTCTACAGGAAATCTACCAACAACATAATATTCTATAGTAAATCTATCCACGAAATAATTTTCTGTAGGAAATCTATCGACAAACAAAATTTTATATAGTAAAACTATTGGCAATATAATTTTCTGAAGAAAATCAAAAGACAATATAATTATCTATTGGAAATTTTTTTTCTAATGAAAAAATCATTTTCTCAAACTATTCTGGAAATCAGCAACATCACAATTTGCAGTAGGAAATCTATCGGCAACATCATTTTCTGTCGGAAAAATATCGAGGACGTAATTTTCTATAGTAAATCTGTCGACGAAATAATTTTCTGTAGGAAATCAATTGACAATATACTTTTCTATAGGAATTTTTTCTTCATACATCTAACGAAAATATCATTTTCTCAAACTTTTCTGGAAATCTAGCGACTTCACAATTTGCAGTAGGAAATCTATCAGCAACATCATTTTCTATAGGAAATATCTCGACAACATAATTTTCAATAGTAAATCTATCAAATAATTTTCTGTAGGAATTCAAACGACAATATAGTTTTCTTTAGGAAATTTTTTCTTCATACATCTAACGAAAAAATCATTTTCTCATACTATTCTGGAAATCTAGCAACATCACAATTTGCAGTAGGAAATCTATCGGCAACATCATTTTCTGTCGGAAAAATATCGAGGACGTAATTTTCTATAGTAAATCTGTCGACGAAATAATTTTCTGTAGGAAATCATTTGACAATATACTTTTCTATAGGAATTTTTTCTTCATACATCTAACGAAAATATCATTTTCTCAAACTTTTCTAGAAATCTAGCGACAACACAATTATTGTAGTAACTCTATCGGCAACATCATTTTCTATAGGAAATCTATCGTAAACATAATTTTCTATAGTTAATCTATTGACGAAATAATTTTCTGTAGGAATTCAAACGACAATATAGTTTTCTTTAGGAAATTTTTTCTTCATACATCTAACGAAAAAATAATTTTCTCATACTATTCTGGAAATCTAGCGACATCACAATTTGCAGTAGGAAATCTATCGGCAACATCATTTTCTATCGGAAATATATCGACGACCTAATTTTCTATAGTAAATCTGTCGACGAAGTAATTTTCTGTAGGAAATCAAATTACAATATATACTTCTATAGGAATTTTTTTCTTCATACACCACCCGACCAAATCATTTTCTCGAACTTTTCTAGTAATCTAGCGACAACACAATTTATTGTAGTAAATCTATCGGCAACATCATTTTCTATAGGAAATCTATCGAAAACATAATTTTCTATAGGAAATCTATCGACGAAATAATTTTCTGTAGGAAACCAAACCACAATATAATTTTCTATAGGAAATTTTTTTCTACATACATTTAGCGACAAAATCATTTTCTCGAACTTTTCTAGAAATCTATCAACAACATCATTTTCTACAGGAAATCTATCGACAAAATAATTTTCTGAAGAAAATCAAAAGACAATATAATTATCTATAGGAAATTTTTTTTCTAACGAAAAAATCATTTTCTCAAACTATTCTGGAAATCAGCAACATCACAATTTGCAGTAGGAAATCTATCGGCAACATCATTTTCTGTCGGAAATATATGGAGGACGTAATTTTCTATAGTAAATCTGTCGACGAAGTAATTTTCTGTAGGAAATCAAATGACAATATATTTTTCTATAGGAATTTTTTCTTCATACATCTAACGAAAATATCATTTTCTCAAACTTTTCTGGAAATCTAGCGACTTCACAATTTGCAGTAGGAAATCTATCAGCAACATCATTTTCTATAGGAAATATCTCGACAACAATTTTCAGTAGTAAATCTATCGAATAATTTTCTGTAGGAATTCAAACGACAATATAGTTTTCTATAGGAAATTTTTTCTTCATACATCTAACGAAAAAATCATTTTCTCATACTATTCTGGAAATCTAGCGACATCACAATTTACAGTAGGAAATCTATCGGCAACATCATTTTCTATCGGAAATATATCGACGACCTAATTTTCTATAGTAAATCTGTCGACGAAGTAATTTTCTGTAGGAAATCAAATTACAATATATTTTTCTATAGGAATTTTTTTCTTTATACACCACGCGACCGAATCATTTTCATTTTGGGAGTTCGATCGTGACCGTGATGAGAGTCAGTCGCATTACGGATAAAAAGTCGAATGTTATTTTCTATAAGTTTCTTTCATATTTCTACTTCTGTTTTCAAAATCGAAGAAATAATATTTTTGTTTTTACATTAATTGTGAAAAAAAAAAAAAATCATTTCTAAAAAATTTAACATTGTGATATGAGCAAGCTTAAGTCTCAAGTCTCATCGAACAATAATAATAATAATACATATTTAAGCAGCAATATCAACAACGAGAATGTGAAAAAAAGAAAACACGAAAGAATGGATCAATCAGCATCCAAGCATTATAAAAACAACTACTATCAAGTGCTAGACACTGCAAATGATACTGAATGTGACCTTGAACTACTTAAAAAATTTGAAGATCATGTTAAAAGCAATAAGAAAAAATCACATCAGCTTAACTCAGCTCGGGCTGAAATATCTGAAAAACAAAAAACAAATAAAAAGAATATTTCTGATTCAATGAATAATAATACTACAGTAATGAATACTGAAAAAAATAAAAACAAAAAAATCCCTCCTATTAACATAATAGATATAGAAACCAAAGAATTTATAATTTATAAAAAATGCTTTAAAAATAAAAGACTTCAAAATTAAAGAATTTCGAAACAAAAAAACTCTATATATGAATTCTTTAGATGACTTTTCAAGAGTTAAACCATATCTACTTAAAACGAATTCAAATTTTTTCACATTTACTCCAAAAGCCTTGAAAACAAAAACGTATTTGCTAAAGGGTTTAGACTCTAATATAAAAGCAGATGATATTTTAAATGATCTCTGCCAGCACCAATCTGAAGATTTAAAATTTGTTAGAGTCAGTTTACAACGAGAAATTCTATTAAGAAAGGGTACACTTTGCCTTTCTTTTTAGTACAAATTACACCAGAAAGTAATGTAAACCAGTTAAAGAATATTAAAACACTTTTTTATCGCATGATAAAATGGGAACAAGTGAAAAAAGAAGAGATTCCCCAGTGCCGAAATTGTCAAGGCTTTTTCCACAGCGCGGCAAATTGTTACTTACCTCCAAAATGCGTTAAATGCAATGGGGATCATAAAAGAGGTGAATGTAAATTAACAAATGTTGGCGATGAAGCAAGAGAAAAATTGTATTGCGTACTTTGCAATAAATACGGTCATCCAGCATCATATAAAGGCTGTGAAATATACAAACAACTACAACAAAAACTTAGACTTAAGCAAAAAACAATAATAGAAAGTAAAAGTAATGCTACTAATGTAAGTTATTTTTATAGCCCAAAAGTAAGTTATGCTAATGTTTAAAGGTAGACAATAATAATATGAATTCGATCTCTGATAATAACAATTTTTTACTAGAATTAAAAAATATGATGATAAATCTATATAATCAAATGGCAAATTTCCAAAAACAATTAAATCTACCAGCATCACGCATTGATGCTATTTTTTCCATCGTGGGGATGTAAAAAATGTCTAATGATTCATTTTTATTAAAAAACCTCAAAATAATACATATTAATGTGAATTCATTAATATCTATAAGTAGAACGCTTGACCTTCAAAAATTTCTTGAAGAACACAATCCTGATATTGCTCTACTAAATGAAACAAAACTCAACCCAAGACATAAGCTTAAATTTTTTAATTATAATATGATAAGAAGAGATAGATCATGTGCAATAAGAGGAGGAGGTACAGCCATTTTGATCAGAAGTAACATAAAGTACACCGTTTATACAAACAGTACCATTAATGCAATCCAGATTTTAGAAAGTTGTATCGTGCGTATACCTATGGCTGAAAACATGAATATTGTAAATATTTCTGCTTATTATCCTTCAAGAAATAAGGACACAAATTTTAGTTCCGAATTTAGCAACCTTTTCCAAGCATTAGATTTACGTAACATTAACAATTACTATATATTAGCTGGAGATTTGAACTGCCGTCATAGTGATTGGGGTAACCCCACTGATAATATTAAAGGTAAGAAATTAAAAGACTGGTTAGTTGATAATGAGATAGAGTTTAGATGTAAATTATACGCTTCAGAAACACCCTCATATCCCAGATCAAACTCATATATAGACGTATGTATAGCTGATTGTAGGTTACACATAGTTACTAAAAATAACACGCTAAACTATATGGAAACTTTAGACTATGACAGTGATCACCAAGCTTTACAAATATGTGCGTATATGAATAACGAATATGACCTTTTTTCTTTTATTGAGCAATCTCAGAATGTAAAATATGATTATAAAAGAACTGATTCGAAAAAATTCAAGAATAAAATTATACAGAGTCTGGATAATAATACACTTATCCCAAAAAATCGGAATCTTTCAAACTCTGAGATAGACAATTATATCGACAAATTAAATAATTTAATTGTGAATGCTATAGAAAAAATAAGTCCTAAGGCTAAGAATGACGACTATTTTAGAAGAATAAAAAGGCCAATTGTGCAAAAACTACATCGAGAGAAAAGCAAAATTTTAACAATAATTAAAAGACATAATAGGCTAGAACTCACCCTCTCTGAAATTTCATTAAACTCACTACGATCTAAACTAAAACTAATTAAAAAACTTTTAAAAGAAAACATAATTAAGGTTTTAAACAAAAATATACAGGATAAACTTACACAATTAGATCCAAAAGACTCCAAAAAAATGTTCGAGGAAATAAGAAAAAACTTTAAAAAAATTAAACCATTACATCTAGACAGCATAAAAATGCAACAGGACCTTAAACACTTACCTGATAAAGTAGCTATTGATGCCAACGTTTTAGAAAAAGATAATTCCAACAACTATATAATACGTGATCATAATCAGATGCTAGATGCCATCGGCTCTTGTCTACAATCAGTCCATTCCCATAAGGAAATAGATAAAAATAATAGAACACATTTACAAGTAAATGACAAGTTCAACAGATTTTTGGAACTTAAAAATCATTTCGATAGTAATCAAACTACAATAACCCTTTTTAATGCGGAAAAAAGATCTAATGACTTGAGTGATTTACAGGCTGATGGATATTTTGTAACTAAAGGCCAAATGCTATTTAGTTTTTCTAAGTTAAGAGCCAAATTATCGTCAGGAAACGATGGCATTCCTAATATTGTTCTAAAAAACATACCTGAAATTTTGATTTCAGAGTATTGTTCTCTTTTTAATAACATGTTAAATAATTCGTATTTCCCCGATACATGGAAAAATGCAAAAGTGGTTCTCTTACCAAAAAAAGACAAAGATGTGTCAGATCCTAGAAATCTACGTGCTATAAGTTTATTGCCTAATGTCAGCAAAATATTTGAAATATTCATTAATAACAACATAAATAAATTTTGTTATGAAAATGGAAAAGTAAATGAAAAACAATTCGGTTTCAAATATAAGCATTCGGCAGTAAATGCAATACATTTTCTCACTTCTAATATTAATTGGAATTGGAACAAAAAATTATGCACAGGAGCGTGTTTAATAGATATGGAAAAAGCATTCAACAGCATTTGGATTTCAGGGTTAATATCTAAATTAATAGATCTAGAATTTCCCCTTTATATGATAGTGCTTATTTATAATATGATAAGCAATAAATCTTTTAGAGTATATTACCAAAACTATCAAAGTAGTAAATCTTTTAATATTGTTAATGGCTTACAACAAGGCACAGTGAACTCTCCTACGCTATTTAATATTTTTATTTTTAATTTGATTAATAGAATAGATAACATTATAGCTTTTGCAGATGATATTATTATATATCATGCTGACAATACTATTGAAAAAATAAATTTGAAACTTCAAAATTATTTCAACATTGTGGAGCAGTATTCAGTTGATTGGTTTATGAAGATAAATATTAATAAATGTGAAACAATTTTATTTAGACCACCAGTTAATAAATGTAACAATAACATTAAAAGAAATTGGAAAGTATTTGGAATTAAATGGAATTTAAATAATACCAAGATACCAAACAAACAAATTGTGAGATATTTAGGAATTCAATTACATAAATTCCTATATTATAATAATCATGTAATTGAATCACTAGGCAAAGCACAAAAAGCTTTTTCTATGTACAAAGCATTATTTTACTCCAAATACTTAAAGCCTAAAGTTAAGATAATCATGTATCAATCGCTTATTAGGACAATTCTTACATATGGGTGTCCGATATGGTTTAATATCTCACCTTCCTACATGGAAAAAATAAGGGTATTTGAAAGAAAATGTTTGAGAGCTTGTACGGGATTATTTAGATCATCACACAGCAACTATTTAAAATATATATCTAATAAAAAATTATATAATACATCAAATATTATAAGAATAGACAATTTTATTATAAGTTTAAGTAGAAATTATATTTTGAGATGTATTTCATGTAGTGAAAATAATTTGATTATGGCACCTTACTACACAAATTTTAATTATATATCTAATGCTCTACAAAATGGCTTTGGTCCTCCTGAGTCTTTTTTGTTATTAGACAGGTTAAAGATAATTCAAGATAACAATGGTATTCCTATTTTCTATCATAATTACAGACGTGCTAATGTCAAAGCAATAGATTGCAATAATGTATCAAATTTTTCTAATAGGTATGATAAAAGTAAATCAAATAAAGATTCTTTTACAGTACAAAGCACAAAATCCAAAAGGTTTTGGTGGATAACGCAATAGTAAAATATAAAACCTTTTTTTTTTTATTTTAAGACTTCTTTTTTATTATTTTGCCATATATATGTAATGTTTTTCATCACATTTTTTCATTACAAATAAAAAATATAAGTTTGTATTCTTTTAGTACATAAAAATTTAGTATATTTGCAAATCAAAATTAATATTATTATATCCATTATACTCGAGAGCTCGTTTCCGGGACTTTGTATATATGTAAATATGTATTATACAAGAGTTTATTATAGTTAAAATTGTTATACGTTGTAAATAAAAAAAAAAAAAAAACCGAATCATTTTCTCGAACTTTTCTAGAAATCTAGCGAAAACACAATTTATTGTAGTAACTCTATCGGCAACATCATTTTCTATAGGAAATCTATCGAAAACATAATTTTCTATAGTTAATCTATCGACGAAATAATTTTCTGTAGGAAATCAAACGACAATATATTTTTCTATAGGAAATTTTTTCTTCATACATCTAACGAAAAAATCATTTTTTCAAACTATTCCGGAAGTCAGCGACATCACAATTTGCAATAGGAAATCTATCGGCAACATCATTTTCTGTCGGAAATATATCGAGGACGTAATTTTCTATAGTAAATCTGTCGACGAAGTAATTTTCTGTAGGAATTCAAACGACAATATATTTTTCTATAGGAAATTTTTTCTGCATACATCTAACGAAAAAATCATTTTCTCATACTATTCTGGAAATCTAGCGACATCACAATTTGCAGTAGGAAATCTATCGGCAACATCATTTTCTGTCGGAAATATAACGACGACTTAATTTTCTATAGTAAATCTGTCGACGAAGTAATTTTCTGTAGGAAATCAAATTACAATATATTTTTCTATAGGAATTTTTTTCTTTATACACCACGCGACCGAATCATTTTCTCGAACTTATCTAGAAATCTAGCGACAACACAATTTATTGTAGTAACTCTATCGGCAACATCATTTTCTATAGGAAATCTATCGAAAACATAATTTTCTATAGTAAATCTATCCACGAAATAATTTTCTGTAGGAAATCTATCGACAAACAAAATTTTATATAGTAAAACTATTGGCAATATAATTTTCTGAAGAAAATCAAAAGACAATATAATTATCTATAGGAAATTCTTTTTCTAACGAAAAAATCATTTTCTCAAACTATTCTGGAAATCAGCAACATCGCAATTTGCAGTAGGAAATCTATCGGCAACATCATTTTCTGTCGGAAATATATCGAGGACGTAATTTTCTATAGTAAATCTGTCGACGAAGTAATTTTCTGTAGGAAATCAAATGACAATATACTTTTCTATAGGAATTTTTTCTTCATACATCTAACGAAAATATCATTATCTCAAACTTTTCTGGAAAGCTAGCGACTTCACAATTTGCAGTAGGAAATCTATCAGCAACATCATTTTCTATAGGAAATATCTCGACAACATAATTTTCAATAGTAAATCTATCAAATAATTTTCTGTAGGAATTCAAACGACAATATAGTTTTCTATAGGAAATTTTTTCTTCATACATCTAACGAAAAAATCATTTTCTCATACTATTCTGGAAATCTAGCGACATCACAATTTGCAGTAGGAAATCTATCGGCAACATCATTTTCTATCGGAAATATATCGACGACCTAATTTTCTATAGTAAATCTGTCGACGAAGTAATTTTCTGTAGGAAATCAAATTACAATATATTTCTATAGGAATTTTTTTCTTTATACACCACGCGACCGAATCATTTTCTCGAACTTTTCTAGAAATCTAGCGACAACACAATTATTGTAGTAACTCTATCGGCAACATCATTTTCTATAGGAAATCTATCGTAAACATAATTTTCTATAGTTAATCTATTGACGAAATAATTTTCTGTAGGAAATCAAACGACAATATATTTTTCTATAGGAAATTTTTTCTTCATACATCTAACGAAAAAATAATTTTCTCAAACTATTCTGGAAATCAGCGACATCACAATTTGCAGTAGGAAATCTATCGGCAACATCATTTTCTGTCGGAAATATATCGAGGACGTAATTTTCTATAGTAAATCTTTCGCCGAAGTAATTTTCTGCAGGAAATCAAATGACAATATATTTTTCTATAGGAATTTTTTCTTCATACATCTAACGAAAAATCATTTTTCAAACTATTCTGGAAATCCAGCTAAATCACAATTTGCAGTAGGAAATCTATCGGCAACATCATTTTCTGTCGGAAATATATAGACGAGGTAATTTTCTATGGTAAATCTGTCGACGAAGTAATTTTCTGTGGGAAATCAAATGACAATATATTTTGCTATAGGAATTTTTTTCTTCATACACCACCCGACCAAATCATTTTCTCGATCTTTTCTAGTAATCTAGCGACAACACAATTTATTGTAGTAAATCTATCGGCAACATCATTTTCTATAGGAAATCTATCGAAAACATAATTTTCTATAAGAAATCTATCGACGAAATAATTTTCTGTACGAAACCAAACCACAATATAATTTTCTATAGGAAATTTTTTTCTACATACATTTAGCGACAAAATCATTTTCTCGAACTTTTCTAGAAATCTATCAACAACATCATTTTCTACAGGAAATCTACCAACAACATAATATTCTATAGTAAATCTATCCACGAAATAATTTTCTGTAGGAAATCTATCGACAAACAAAATTTTATATAGTAAAACTATTGGCAATATAATTTTCTGAAGAAAATCAAAAGACAATATAATTATCTATAGGAAATTTTTTTTCTAACGAAAAAATCATTTTCTCAAACTATTCTGGAAATCAGCAACATCGCAATTTGCAGTAGGAAATCTATCGGCAACATCATTTTCTGTCGGAAATATATCGAGGACGTAATTTTCTATAGTAAATCTGTCGACGAAGTAATTTTCTGTAGGAAATCAATTGACAATATACTTTTCTATAGGAATTTTTTCTTCATACATCTAACGAAAATATCATTTTCTCAAAGTTTTCTGGAAATCTAGCGACTTCACAATTTGCAGTAGGAAATCCATCAGCAACATCATTTTCTACAGGAAATATCTCGACAACATAATTTTCAATAGTAAATCTATCAAATAATTTTCTGTAGGAATTCAAACGACAATATATTTTTCTATAGGAAATTTTTTCTTCATACATCTAACGAAAAAATCATTTTCTCATACTATTCTGGAAATCTAGCGACATCACAATTTGCAGTAGGAAATCTATCGGCAACATCATTTTCTGTCGGAAAAATATCGAGGACGTAATTTTCTATAGTAAATCTGTCGACGAAATAATTTTCTGTAGGAAATCAATTGACAATATACTTTTCTATAGGAATTTTTTTCTTCATACATCTAACGAAAATATCATTTCCTCAAACTTTCTGGAAATCTAGCGACTTCAACAATTTGCAGTAGGAAATCTATCGGCAACATCATTTTCTGTCGGAAATATATCGACGAGGTAATTTTCTATGGTAAATCTGTCGACGAAGTAATTTTCTGTGGGAAATCAAATGACAATATATTTTTCTATAGGAATTTTTTTCTTCATACACCACCCGACCAAATCATTTTCTCGAACTTTTCTAGTAATCTAGCGACAACACAATTTATTGTAGTAAATCTATCGGCAACATCATTTTCTATAGGAAATATCTCGACAACATAATTTTCAATAGTAAATCTATCAAATAATTTTCTGTAGGAATTCAAACGACAATATATTTTTCTATAGGAAATTTTTTCTTCATACATCTAACGAAAAAATCATTTTCTCATACTATTCTGGAAATCTAGCGACATCACAATTTGCAGTAGGAAATCTATCGGCAACATCATTTTCTGTCGGAAATATATCGACGACTTAATTTTCTATAGGAAATATATCGACGACATAATTTTCTATAGAAATCTGTCGACGAAGTAATTTTCTGTAGGAAATCAAATTACAATATATACTTCTATAGGAATTTTTTTCTTTATACACCACGCGACCGAATCATTTTCTCGAACTTTTCTAGAAATCTAGCGACAACACAATTTATTGTAGTAACTCTATCGGCAACATCATTTTCTATAGGAAATCTATCGAAAACATAATTTTCTATAGTTAATCTATCGACGAAATAATTTTCTGTAGGAAATCAAACGACAATATATTTTTCTATAGGAAATTTTTTCTTCATACATCTAACGAAAAACTCATTTTCTCAAACTATTCTGGAAATCAGCGACATCACAATTTGCAGGAGGAAATCTATCGGCAACATCATTTTCTGTCGGAGATATATTGAGGACATAATTTTCTATAGTAAATCTGTCGACGAAGTAATTTTCTGTAAGAAATCAAATGACAATATAATTTTCTATAGGAATTTTTTCTTCATACATCTAATGAAAAAATCATTTTTCAAACTATTCTGGAAATCCAGCTAAATCACAATTTGCAGTAGGAAATCTATCGGCAACATCATTTTCTGTCGGAAATATATAGACGAGGTAATTTTCTATGGTAAATCTGTCGACGAAGTAATTTTCTGTGGGAAATCAAATGACAATATATTTTGCTATAGGAATTTTTTTCTTCATACACCACCCGACCAAATCATTTTCTCGAACTTTTCTAGTAATCTAGCGACAACACAATTTATTGTAGTAAATCTATCGGCAACATCATTTTCTATAGGAAATCTATCGAAAACATAATTTTCTATAGGAAATCTATCGACGAAATAATTTTCTGTAGGAAACCAAACCACAATATAATTTTCTATAGGAAATTTTTTTCTACATACATTTAGCGACAAAATCATTTTCTCGAACTTTTCTAGAAATATATCAACAACATAATTTTTACAGGAAATCTATCGACAAAATAATTTTGAAGAAAATCAAAAGACAATATAATTATCTATAGGAAATTTTTTTTTTCTAACGAAAAAATCATTTTCTCAAACTATTCTGGAAATCAGCGACATCACAATTTGCAGTAGGAAATCTATCGGCAACATCATTTTCTGTCGGAAATATATCGACGAGGTAATTTTCTATGGTAAATCTGTCGACGAAATAATTTTCTGTGGGAAATCAAATGACAATATATTTTCTATAGGAATTTTTTCTTATACACAACCCGACCAAATCATTTTCTCGAACTTTTCTAGTATCTAGCGACAACACAATTTATTGTAGTAAATCTATCGGCAACATCATATTCTATAGGAAATCCATCAGCAACATCATTTTCTATAGGAAATATCCGACAACATAATTTTCAATAGTAAATCTATCAAATAATTTTCTGTAGGAATTCAAACGACAATATATTTTTCTATAGGAAATTTTTTTTCTGCATACATCTAACGAAAAAATCATTTTCTCAAACTATTCTGGAAATCTAGCGACATCACAATTTGCAGTAGGAAATCTATCGGCAACATCATTTTCTGTCGGAAATATATCGACGACTTAATTTTCTATAGTAAATCTGTCGACGAAGTAATTTTCTGTAGGGAAATCAATTACAATATATTTTTCTATAGGAATTTTTTTTCTTTATACACCACCGCGACCGAATCATTTTCTCGAACTTTCTAGAAATCTAGCGACAACACAATTTATTGTAGTAACTCTATCGGCAACATCATTTTCTATAGGAAATCTATCGAAAACATAATTTTCTATAAGTTAAATCTATCGCACGAAATAATTTTCTGTAGGAAATCTATCGACAAACAAAATTTTATATAGTAAAACTATTGGCAATATAATTTTCTGAAGAAATCAAAAGACAATGATAATTATCCTAATAGGAAATTTTTTTTCTAAAGGCGAAAAAATCATTTTCTCAAACTATTCTGGAAATCAGCAACATCA
>JABZEU010000007.1:648166-668241 GCA_014635995.1 Sarcophaga peregrina
GGAATCCTTGATACTTTAAATATCTTTTACATTAAATTCTCGCCTGTTAAAAGATATTCACTATAATTTTTATATTTATTAACGTATACGTCATGCATATTAAACTTTTACCACTCAAAAGTGATGTTTGTTATAAACTCACTACACACTATACATCGGTATACCATGTTCAATGGTTGCCTAAGTAACAGCTTGAAACTTAATAAGAAGAATT
Source organism: Sarcophaga peregrina (assembly GCA_014635995.1). Lineage (NCBI taxonomy): Eukaryota > Metazoa > Arthropoda > Insecta > Diptera > Sarcophagidae > Sarcophaga > Sarcophaga peregrina. Next base: position 648,381 of record JABZEU010000007.1, read on the forward strand.
AGCAAGAAAAGGAAATTTTCTGTAATTATGTGGAAAGGACTTTTTCTTAGAAAGGTCGATTTGCCTTCAAAACTAGAAGATTCCCCTACTAACTGAAAATAAACCCAATTTAATGCAGTTTTATTTTCACTTTGTTTTCCTAATTTTAAAGTGTAGTTTCACTGTTGCGTTGTGCTTTTTTAAGAGAATAATAAATTTGTAAAATTTTTATGGTTACAAAAAAGGTAAATAATTTTCCTTTTTTATGTGTTTTGTATGTACATTAGAGCGACTCACCAAAAAAGTGTTCGATGTACCCTCTTAAAAATGAACTTGGACTATTTAAAGATGACATTTAAAATATTTCGGCTCCAGCATTGACCTCTCGTGTGCTGGAACCATTTTGGAAAAGGGCCTATTTTTGAATATTTTATTAATTTGAGAAACGTTCCGTTACCAACATATACAACATCTATGTCATTAAGGTTTTTTAAGGCGGCGTCCAGTAGTGTACACAATTTGTCCAAGAACGATCATCCACAGTGGCGTACCTAGAACTTTTGCCGCCCGGGGCGATCTCCAGTTTGCCGCCCTTTATATTATAAGTCAATCAAATAGTGGTTTTATAAATTAATACACATAAAATTATTAAGTTATTTAATCAATATTAATTAATACACAGAGAAAACTTTTTTAGACATAATTGAATGCACTTGTAAACATATTTATATAATATCTACTCTTCTAGCTTTCATACTAGAAAAATCGTGTATAATGCTCTCAAAATTTAAATTATTTGTAATTTCTTTGTTCTATTGATAATATTGCAAGATTTTGTAGTCTTAATTGACTCATTGTAGAACGGAGATAATTTTTTATCAACTTTAGCTTTGAGAAGCTTCTTTCGCTACTAGCGACACTAATTGAAATTGTTAAAAAAATTCTTAACAAAATTACAATGTTGGGAACCGAATTTTCCAACCTATACTGCTGAATAAATTTTAGTAGATCAAGAGGGCCCTTCTCCCCGTTTTTCCAATGTTTTGCCTCTTCTTTTAGTGTAGGTACAGCCATAAAAACCTGGATCCTTTTTCTTTCAATATGGAACTGTTCTTTATCAATGTCAATCAAGCCATTTATTTGACATTCAAATTCTTCATTTAGCAGGTTACACGGTATTATACACGAATATTTTCTTACAAGGCCATGCAACTGATTAAAGCGTTCTTTTATTTCCTTTATAATTCTGTCCAAAGATGAAAACATTTCTCTTCGTACTTCTTCTTCTAAGGATAGCCCCACGTCTCGCGAATTTTCCCCACTCATATTTTTTCTCCTTCTAACTCGACGCTCAGTCGATATCTCCAGCTCTTCACAATTATTTTGGCTGCTATAACAGCGTTTTGTACTAGTGTATCTCTTTGTTCCATGAAATGTGTTTGCAAAGAATTTAGTTTTATATGGCATTGGTGGACATTTAACCCTTTTATTTGCAGGTATTTTTGAGCGTCATTAATTTCCAAAAGGACGGATTCCCATAAATGAAGGTAACATAGAAAAGAAAAAGATTGCATAGAATTGAGTAATATTCCAGCATCTGATCTCGTTTTACTATTTTCTTCTTCAGATGTCAATTTTTCCAAAGCGCTTAAAATGTAAAAAAAATGTTTTTTTACTATAGTTACTGCGGCAGCTCTAGCGCTCCAGCGAGTTTCTACACTGCGTTTAACACCTTGACCAGTGACAGAAAGTAAAACATTCCATCTATGAGTGGAAGAAGAAAACAACGAAAACAACTGCTCTATAGTTCCAAAAAATGTGATGGAATTGATAGCTGTAGAAGCTGCATGTAAACACGCTAGGTTTAAAGAATGATTTGTACATGCTACAAATTCTGCATTTGGATTTATTTCTTTAATACGACTTTGAACACCGGTGCGCTTTCCTGCCATGACGGCAGCATTATCGTAAGCCTGACCTCTGCAATTTTTTATATCTAAACCGTCATTTTCTAATTTCATTAAAATCATATCTGTGATTTCACCAGCAGTTTTTCCTTTACTTTCCACAAAGTCAATAAACGATTCTAGAACTTTAACTTCGCTACCATCAATAACAACATATCTAATAATTTGACTGGTTTGATCTTTGTGTGAAATGTCAGGAGTGCTGTCAAATATAATACAAAAGTATTTAGCCTGCTTTATTTGATCTATAATTGTTTTTCTGACTGCGCCTCCCAATAGCTCTATGAATTCGTTCTGAATCTTTGGCGACAAATAAGAGATACAATATTTATTACCCATCTTAATTTTTACTACGTGTTCTCGTAATACTGGGTCGTATTTAGCCAATAAGTCAACAAGCTCAAGAAAATTTCCTCTATTTTCCACTGAATCGATGTTTTCCTGATGAACACTTTCACGATGTCCTCGAAACGCCAAATTTTGTTTTGCTAAGAATCTAATTATATCAAGTATTCTTGTTAGAATTTCCTTCCATTTTTTCATTTCTTTATCAATATTCTGTTGTTGTTGTTTGTCAATAGTTGCGCCACGTCCAAGTCTTATTTCTAATTCCTTCCATTTGGAATATGATCGAATGTGCAGTGGACTCACCTCATGTTGACTAATTTTGGGATTAAGTTTCCACCATTTGTTAAAACCATTTTCCGTATTAAAACCTGCTTGACAAAGATTATCAAACAGTTTGCAGCAGAAACAATAAATACTTTTCTTCGATGGTGAATATACCATCCACGATCTTAAGAGCTTTTCGCCATTAGGCAAAATTTGAAAAAACCAGTCCTGACTCAGTTTCCTTGTTTCACCTTTGGCTTTAATTGTATTATTAGGACGTTTTACTCCTTCGCTGAAATCGGCGTCCAAATTTTGAATTGCAAAGGGACCTTGACGTACCAGAAATACTCTTGTATTGTCGTCAATTTTGTTAGGCCATAATCCAATATCTTTCATAGAAATAGACGAAATAATATGTGCAACAGATTCTTCATCAGAACTTGATGAACTTTCTACTTCTTCGCCAGTGTGTGAAGCAGGTTTCTCCTCTTGAACAACATTGGAAAATGTTTTTTCGCCTTCGAGGGCTGCTTCTTCGCCCGAATTTGAGGCAACAATACTAAAAGAACTAGAAGTTGACTTATGGGAGATATATTTGAGTAGTGCTCCAGTATTTTTAGTCTGTATCTCCTCCCTTATCTTCCTTTTCTTTCTAAATGACGCACCACTTTCTTTTACTCGTTTCATCCTAGGGATATATAATAAAAATATAACTTGTCTAAATAAATAGTATATTACGTATAGAAAACGGCAAAGTCACTTTACTACTCTGAATAGCGTTTAGAATAACATCTATATTTATAATACGTAATATAATATACTTACCTATAATAAACTCTCCAAATGCACTAGCACCTTAATAATTTGTTTCACTTTTCACTGTTAAAAGATTGAATCGCGAATGAACAAAATGGTTTATAAGCAATTTATCTATCCAAATACAATTCTTCAAAACAGACTGAGTATATGTATCTTACTTAAACGCGAAATCCCCTTTTTCTGTTTTAGCTTTGTACAAACATTTTCATATTAACGACGTAAATCGAAGCACTAACGACGCAACTTCGAAACATGCAACGCAAACTGAAACAAAAACGGAACTTCGAACCAGACGCAGAACGAGGCGACGTAAACCGGGGTATTAGTGTATATCATTTCAAAGTAATTATATAAACTTTTCAAAAGAAATGATATTTATAAACTGATATCAAAAAATTTTAGTTAGGAAAAATTGCCGAACAAAATCGTAAAGATCCTTTTACAACTTCAACGAATTTTAATGAATACAATAAAATAAAATTATTATCTTGTACTTGAATTAGAATTCAAAATTTACACTAAAATGGATTTATATACACCGAGGAGTAATATTAGTAATCATATAGTTAATCATAATTTATATAAATCAAATATTAAACTTATAATAATCATTTATTATTCAAGAAAGAAAATAAATATGAAATGAATAAGTTGCTTTTTACTACTATAGGTAAATATAAAAATTGCCGCCCCAATGTGAGTGCCGCCCGGTGCGGACCGCACCCACCGCCCCCCCCCTAGGTACGCCACTGATCATCCATGTCCTTTTTTAAGGATATTCTCTAAAAAAAAGTGGTTTTTGAATTTTTTGTAATAATAATGTGAAATTCACATATTTTAATCTATATTTAATGATTTAAATAAATACGGGTCTCAGCGTTTGTTGAAATTCGCCCAAGTTCGCGTTTTGAAAAAATGGGGTGGTAGCCCTTCGTTGTAAATAGGGCAATTGTGTATCAAATTTTTTCTTTTGCATCATCTTTGTATGTAAATATTTCAGATTTTTGCAAATTAGATGCATTTTACACGGTGCTCTAGAATGTATAAAAATGCAATTTTGTGATAACTCTAATAGGATAGCGGATTTAGTTTCTAGATCATGTAAGGATGAAAATAGGTCTAAAGAAAGCAAAAAAGAAACGATCCACGACTTTTTGACGGCATATTTGTTTCCAAATTAAAAAAAAAGTTATAAAATTTTATTGTTTTTATTTACAAAACTACAAACTACAACTACTACAAAATTAGCTCGAATTTCAAAAAAAGGCGAGACCCGTATTTAATTAAATCGTCTAAAGATTAAAATATTGTAATTTGACATTATTATTACAAACAACCCCGAACAAAAATTCAAAAACCATTTTTTTTTACAGAATATCCTTAAAAAAGGACATGGATGATCGTCCTTGGACAAATTGTATATACTGTTAAACGCGCCTTAAAAACCCTTTCTTATGATATAGATATTGTATATGTTGGTAAGGAAATAGATCTTCAAATTAACAAAATATTCAAAAATTTACCCTTTTTCAAAATGGTCCAGCTCACGAGAGGACTAAGCTGGATCCGAAATATTTTAAATGTTATCTTAAAAAAGTTCAAATTTCGTTTATATACAACTTGAGTCGCTCTAATGTACATATGTTATAAAATTATATATTACTAGCTGTACCCTGCACGTGTTGCTGCGCCCCAACTAAAATAAATTTGAAGGAAAGGCATTACAATTAATTTTGAATCATTTAATTGATTTTGTTTCGCGTTATCCTGATGATTTAGATGAGAGGGCCAGAGTAGTAAGCATTCGATCAGTTTCTAATCTCACTTCTCGTCGTTCAAGTGGTTTATGCGAACGGCATATACACAAGATTTTCCAGTCACAGTGGTCGTCTGATTTGAGGCTCGTAATGCTCTTTTCTTTCGTGCTTGGGGGGTAGATCGACCAATGGCTTGTCATTCATTTTGAATCATTTTCAGTGACGCCATCCATTGGAAATTAATCGCACCAATCTCCGTCGGCTCTGTTAGATAATGCACAGTTTAAGATTTAATTCATTTTGAGTAATTTTCAGTGGCACCACCTATTGGAAATTGGTCGTGCCGACTTAGAAATCTTCGTCAGCTCATGCGCAACAACTTTGCTAAAGATCATAACATAATCAAATGCACAGTTTAAGATTTAATTAATTTTCAGTGGCGCCACCTATCGGATATTGGTCATACCAACTTAGAAATCTTCATCGGCTCATGCGCAACAACTTTGCTAAAGATCATAACATAATCAAATGCACAGTTTAAGATTTAATTCATTTTAAGTAATTTTCAAAAAAGTGGGCGGGGCAAAATTTTCTCTTGATGAAAACTTTAAATGGATAAATACAAACATTTGAAAGAAAAATTAGTCAAATCGATGGAGCCGTTTTCTGATTTTAGATAAATAGAAAATGTGGGCGTAAAAGTGGGAGTGGCAAACTTCACTTAAACCATCTACTAAATAGTCCGAACAAAGCCTAAACATTTGGCTTGGATAGGTGAGCCCGTTCTTGATAAAATGGCAACGAAAAGTGGCATTAATTTTTATACATTAGATTTTTATTTTTAAAGGTTTACTTTGTTCTATTTTCATTTTAAATAGTAGTTTTTTCGTGACTCTGAAACCCATCTTCGATCTTTACGTAGTTTGCTATAGAAAATAATAATTCACTTTACGTCGTATTTTTTTGGAACGTAACTACACGCAAAATGAGGTATTGGTATAAATGAAACTAAATGTAACCTAAATGTAAACAAAGCAGTACGTTTGGCCTAAACCAAATATTGAGTTTTTGCCTAACAACACTCTGGCTATTTTCAAGCATGGGGCGTGTCAGTACCAGTGCATAAGTAGTGCTCGTCCTCCATATAGAGCGTAAAATGGATTCATTGTAATATTTGGACATTTTAAAACAAAATGTGAAGCAAACGCCGAAAAATAAATATACTGGAGACATTTGTTTCTACCAGGACAACGGTTAGAAACACATTGCGAAACTGTAGTTTACTTATAATTCCTCAAAACTACTCTAAACACTGCCATAGTCCCCTGACCTCAACATTATTGGGCATGTTTTGGAGGAACTGGTCGGTTAGCTCTAAAAATCGAGTGGAATCTATAATCAGAAAGGTGCAGTTGAAAGAATGAATTTGGCGAGAATGGAACAACATAACCCTGGAATTTATACACATACATTTATACGACATAGTCAGTTAACAGTTTATAAGTGTTATTATTTCGTTTATTAAGTATCTAAATGATATAGCACCTATCACACTTACAGTCCAAAATACAGTTTAATAAAGTAATTTCTTGTAAAATATGGAATTTTTTTTGAAATACCTCCTATTTTAGGTTAGGTCGTAGTGGTAGCTCTGATATCACAAAGCTCACTTGAGCAAGCATGGCAGCCCGTTGTGATGCCACGGGTGAAACGCAGTCCCTGTACTAACCAAGTTCCGCCAAATCAGAGAAAGGAATAAGTTGATCAGCGCAAGGACTGCACGCCTCTAATTTTAATAAAGGAAAAATTGTTCATGTTCGCAGAACAAAACTACCAAAACTAAAATTCTACAATCGTTATTTTAGTATATTTGTATATATCATATGAACATATCGTCGTCGAAAATTCAAAAGTGCGTAACAAACATTTTTCTAATTTTACAGAAGTAAAAAAAGTTATAAAATAACAAGTACATCATATATGGAAACATTTTGAATTATTGATATAAAAACGCTATTTTTGGTTGCAAAAATCTAAAAATTGGTAGGGATATATTAGATAGCCTCACGAATCATAATCAATAAAAAGCACGATTTTGATTTTTTTGATGTTACGTACTTTTGGATTTTCGACGACGATATGTAAGTATGTATGTCGCAATAATCCAATAAAAAAAGGAAGGATTATTTTGGAAATAGTGGGGACATGAAAATATGTTTTTTTTTTTAATCAATTCCTTCTTTCGACTGTAATTTGCACCACAGGCATGACCATTAATATTGAAATGGCTTAAGTAGCATTGTGGTATAGCTGAGATAATTTATGGTTTTTCACGTCTTTTTATTTATTTCTAGTAGGATAAACTTATGTTAAGAAATATGAAGTTTTATTTAAATTTTTTGAGACTTCATTTTTGTTTATTTACCTTTTGCTATAAAAATTATGCGCCACTTATTACATTGTTATGGATATGCATTTAGCAGCGAAGTTGTGCCGTGCAGCAGGGTTTTTAAGTCTTTTAGGTTTTTTTTTTATATCGTCAAAATTAAGAGATTTCTTTAATATATGACTTTATGCGAAATGACCGACCATAAACAATTGTGATCATAGTGAATCGCCGTTGTTAGTTTTTGTTTTAAATGTTCACCAAAATTTAGCAATCGTAATTCAGCCAAAAAAGTGGTTTTACATAAAATGTAAGTGATGGCAAAAAATTGTCAAATGTTAGAAATTGTATGCAAAAAACGTCAATCTTCATTTTAGTTTTTTGGCAATGAAAACCGTCAAAATGACGTAAATCGTCAAATATAACACCCCTGCCATGCACGTAGCTTTCGCGCACAAGTTTGGATATTCTGTTAAATTCCAATAAATCGAAAATTATTGAATATTTTTATTTTCAGAATACATACATACAGTAAGGCCCCGTTTAACGCGGGAGCTACGATCAAAAAGTTTCAGCGCTTAACGAAACAGCGTTAAGCGATGCTACTTAATACGTACGTATAAATTACGGTTGGAAACTTTATTCTGGACAGACTAACAAAAGAGCCTTGAAAAAGATACATAGTATATACTAGAGGTGTGCACAAAACATATAAAATTGCACATATTTGATTGTAGCCGCAAATATAAATAAATGGGAAGCAAAGATAGAGAACAAAAAAATAACTGCACTCGTAAACCATTGTATAACAGTATAAAAGAGAGTTATGTGAAGAGTGCAACAAAAATTTTGTACACTTCATAGAGTCACAGCATGCATTTCCCTTTTTGCTCTCGGCAACCGAATATCTTCGTCGACGTCAGCATTGTCAGCAACTTTTTAAAACTTTTTATTTCTAAGGAAAATCCTTTTTTTACATTACTAACTTTTTACACTACTGATATTCATATGGCAATACTGAAAATGTAGCTTCAGTAGTAAAATATGCTCTTTAAACACAAAGCATAGTTCCGTTACTCCACAGACAAACGAGTGCTGTTGTATACATTGAATAAATGAGAAATACACATTTCAGTGCACTCGTAAAATCAAGAGCAACAGAAAAGAGTACAATAGAGTATTGCATACGGTGAAGGGTAAGCAGAGACCTGCGCCGAGCAAATTTGTCGGCGGCGGCGGCTAAAGTTGAAAAGCTTCGGCGGCGGCTTTAAGCCGGCTGTTTATACATTTTTATTGTTCTGAATAAATGTTTACATATTTTGTTTTATTGTTATGAATAAATGTTTATAAACATACTTTAATGTCGTTAATGTTTATACACATATGTATATAGTTTTACTCTTTGAATAAATGTTGAAAATCATATTATATGTATATGTGTGTATAAACATTCTGTTAGGTAAACATTATTTACATTATTCTTAATTAGGCCAATGACACTTTGACTAAGTGTGCATTTTTTGTTATTATGTTTACTTAATCAGTTTGTCAATATTTTGCAATATAATTATTATCCATATGTAAGCATAGTTTTAGTATAAAAGAAAGTAAATAAAATGTAGCGGTGGAGTTGATGAACGAACCACTACTGTGTGAAATTCAACAATTCTTATTTTGTTTTATTTTCAAGGTTTCTGCAGGTTAAAGTGCTTGCCAGAAAACAATCAAATTATAGTTCTGCAAGTTAAAGTGCTTGTCAGAACATTCTATACAAAAACATAATTTAATTAATAATTTGGTGACCCCGACGTGATCCTGTATCAGGAACAGGATTACTATTTTTTATTAAACGCAACGTTTTATCCTAAACAACGTTTCAGTTAAAGCAGGCAAGGACATCATGTCTTCATTTATTGAATTGGTTGCCGCTCAACAGCAAATTGGTCAGCGGATTGAAGCCATAATCCGCAACTATAAAAAGGATCCAGTTGCCAGAAAAACTACCACCAGCTACTTCAAGAACGACTACGAAGGTTAGATGAGGAGTGGGCAAGTTTGAAGTAAACGATAACCGAATCAGATTGCTTGAGCAGCCACCATTGGAGCATGATTATTTTCACAAGGACTATTATACAGCAATTATGAAGCTCGTGCAGCAATACAAGGAGGTATTTGAAACATCAATACTAAACCTTGGAGCCACGAAACCACACATGGGCCGCAGCACAGACAGTCATGATCAGGCAACAGTGCCTGTTGAAGCTACAAGGGAAGCCATGAGCCATTGCTCAACTGACCATGAAACATTCACCAAGGAAGCCACTGCACCAGCTGCGGAGCTAGTGAAATTAATTCGAAGACAGGCAGCCATGATATCATCTGTAGAGCGGCTATTAACGGATGATTTTACGCAAGAAGATGCCATAGCCGCCACAAGGTTATGGCAAGACATTCAATCTGTTCATTACCAAATTTTTGAAATATGTAATGAACCAATCTTACAGGGCTACAATATGCAGAGGTTCATTCAAATCGAAAAAGAGGTCCGTATAGCATCAAATCGATTTACAGCAATCGCAAATCCGAACAACCATTATGAGCACAACCATGGGCAATCGGCCTCATCAACAGTACCAATTCCAAAAATTACCATGCCGAAATTTGATGGAAACTACATGAAGTGGAAGGAATTCCACGACCTATTTTCATCGCTGATCATCCAGCAGTCAATTCCAAAGGTCCAAAAAATGTGGTATCTTAAAACACATTTAGTGGGTGAAGCTTCAAACCTAATCAAACATTTCGCCACAACTGGAGAAAACTTTGAAGCAGCATGGTCTGTAGTGACAATGCGTTACGACAATAGAAGGTTATTGGTGAGCAAACTAATTCAGGAGATGGTTGATACTCCAATCAAGACTGCAAATGATAATTATAAATCTCTACATGACAAAATCCAAGAGTGTCTGTTATCCCTCAAAAATCTTGACATTGACACCTCATCATGGGATCCGCTATTGCTTCATCTACTACTTAAACGATTAGACCAAACTACTCGGCTGCACTTCGAGGCAATCCTTAGCAAAACCAAGAGAAGTGCCAACAATTAAGGACTTCTTAAATTTTTGGAAAGGCATTTTCAATCCATGGAATCAATATCTGATAAGGAAAGATCTGCACACTCCAAGTCAAGAGTGTGCACTTCCATAACATCAGATCGGCAAGTCATCTCACAATGCAATTTGTGCAAAAATGGAAATCACCCATTATTTGCATGCAGAACATTTTTGCAACAATCACCAGCATCAAGGCTTCAATTCGTCCAAAAACAAAAACGCTGTGTAAACTGTCTAAAAACCGGCCATAATGCAAAGGTGTGCAGTCTTAGAAGTTGCATGAAGTGCAATAAAAAACATAACACCCTACTTCATCTGGAAGGCGCAAATCATCATTCAACAACACCAGCTCCACACACCCAAACTTCGGGTGAAAATAGCAACCAGCCATCAGTAGCATCAAGCATCAGTACAATTCCAGTTAATCGAAATGCAGCATCTCTTGCCACTTCCAACCACTCTAGAACAAATAGTTACATTCTTCTTGGTACCGCAATGATTACGGTTCGCTCAAATAATAAGGAGATTCAATGCAGAGCAATACTCGACTCAGGATCACAGCTAAACCTCATCAGCGAACGATTAGTAAAGCGTCTTGGAATTTCACCCAAACCGACTTCAATTTGCCTCAGTGGTGTTGGATCAAGTAATACTAGAGTGCAGCGCCGGGTAAACATAGTATTACAATCTCGTGTTAACAACTTTAATACGCGACTCGAAGCCGCAGTCCTGACACACATCGTTGCTCCTCAACCATCACAAACAATCAATATAGATCATTGGCCAATTCCAAAAAATATCGTCCTAGCAGATCCAGAATTCAATCGTCCTGATAAAATAGATATTTTACTGGGTGCAGAATTTTACCACCAATTAATGTCAGTGGGTCAAATTAGGCTAGGACCTGAATTACCAATTCTCCAAAACACAACATTGGGTTGGGTTATTGCAGGCAAAGTAGGAGGACTTGAATCAGCTGCAGCAGTGTGTGGAATGTGCACTGAAGATGAAAGTACTCTTGAAAATGCCATTGCCCAACTTTGGGAGCTGGAGAATATAGACCATGTGGGTAAAACCTTATCAACTGCAGAGAGACATACTGAAGATCACTTTGCCCAAACACATACCATTGACAACAGTGGAAGATTCATTGTAAAAATTCCATTTTGTGACAATCCTAATACATTGGAGAGTCTCATAGCATTGCATTCAACAGATTTTTGGCACTGGAGAGGCGGTTGTCCAAATCCACCGAAATAAAGGACCAATACGTAAATTTTATGAAGGAGTATGAAGCACTGGGTCATATGACACAAATAAACATGAATACCTTCCCAACGCCACATTATATCATTCCACACCACTGCATCCTTAGACCAGAAAGTATCACGACCAAACTTCGAGTGGTTTTTGATGCTTCTACGAAAACGTCAACTGGGACATCCCTGAATGATATAATGCACACAGGACCTACAGTGCAAAGTGAGCTTTTTTCAATCTTACTTCGCTTCCGTCTACCACGTTTCGTCTTCACAACTGACATAAAGAAGATGTATAGACAATTCATCATGCACCCAGAAGACAGAAAATTTCAAATTATCATCTGGAGGGAAGACCCAACAATGCCAGTTAAATACTATCAGCTGAACACAATCACCATCCATACTTAGCAACAAAATGTCTGCAAACAATTGGCAAGACAATATCTCAAACTACCCACACGGAGCTCAGTTCCTTCTTCACAATTTTTATGTGGATGATGGAATTGGAGGTGATGACAGCCTACAAACAGTTTTAACGATTCAAAACGAGTTAAAACATATCCTAAACCAGCATGGCCTTGAACTACAAAAATGGGCGTCGAACCATCCACAATTATTAAAAAATACAACAGGAACACAACAAGAAGTCAATTTTGACTTTAACAACGAGAATCAAGTTGTCAAAACCCTAGGCTTAACGTGGATGCCAACAGTTGACAAATTCTGCATTAAGGTTTGTCTAAGGGAAATTCATCAGATTACCAAACGCACAGTGAGCTCGGACTTAGCTAGACTTTTTGATCCTTTGGGCTTACTATCACCAATTGTAGTCACAGCCAAAATGTTTATTCAAGAGTTGTGGAAACTAAAACTAGGCTGGGATAATGAGCTGCCAGAAGCTTTCGGGTCAGGTGGATGACTTTTCGCAGTGAGTTAAAGTACATAGATAATCTAAGGTTGCCTCGGCATATTTTTGAAGGGCAAAAACCATCTAACATACAAATTCATGCATTTGCTGATGCCTCAGAAAAAGCATATGGTACCGCAGTGTACGTAAGAGCAATCTTAAAGAACAAACAAATAATAGTTAGACTTCTATGTGCAAAATCACGGGTAGCACCATTAAAACACCAAACCCTACCTCGCCTGGAGCTATGCGCAGCATTGTTAGCTGCTCAGTTAACTTCAAGAGTTAAAAAGGATTTACATCTTGAGGATACCCCCACATATTTATGGACAGACTCTGAAATTGTATTAGCCTGGATCCAATCACAATCTTCATTATACCAAACTTTCGTAGCTAACAGAATAGCAGCAATACAAGAGTTGACTGTTACCAAACAATGGCGACATGTGAGATCAAAGGATAATCCTGCGGACATCTTATCGCGTGGTCTATCTCCAAAGAAATTAGCCGAACACCCCCTATGGTTTTACGGGCCCATGTTTCTGTGCGCGCAAGATGAACTTTGGAAACAAAATTCCGCAAAGAGTGAAGAAATCTTCAGTGACATGAACCTAGAACGGAAAAAGGTAACTGCTATCACAACTACAACTGAAACTTCAACCAGCATCGTCTACACAATACGCCACAATGGATCCTTCAGGACACTACAACGAGTGATAGCTTATATCCTCAGATTTATAAACACTACCAGAAAACTCAAGCAACAACAGGAAGTAGAGTTATCAACCCAGGAACTGGAGCAAGCCTTAATAGTTATTGTACGAGCAATGCAACAGTCAGATTTTGAAGAGGAGATAAAACATTTAAGGAAATATAACGAGGTGAACAAAGGTAGTCCATACAACAATCTCACTCCATTTTTGGACATAAATGGCATAATCAGAGTAGGAGGTCGTTTGGAGTCATCAACATTGCAGTATGACGCTAAGCACCCTATGTTAATCCCTTATAATGATCCAATATCAAAATTATTAATGCAGATGGTTCATGAAAACAACCGACACTGCGGACCTCAAGCACTTTTAGCTCATTTACGACAACGGTATTGGCCAGTAAAAGGAAAGACGGCAGTGCGATCAATTGTCCATCATTGCATAAAATGTACGAGAGCTAAGCCAACACTGCTTAATCAAATTATGGGGAACCTACCATCAACACGAGTCACCCCAGCTAGACCATTCATCAACTCTGGTGTTGACTTTTGTGGACCCTTTTGGATCCATTATAAAACAAGAGGAAAAAGGCCACAGAAGGCTTACATCGCTGTCTTTTGCTGTTTCGCTACTAAGGCCGTACATTTGGAATTAGTAAGCGATTTAACCACAGAAGCGTTTATAGGCTCATTAAAAAGATTCATAAGTCGAAGAGGTCACTGCAAAAACCTATATTGCGATAACGCAACAAATTTTGTTGGCGCAAAAAATCAACTTAAAGAGCTGGCAGAATCACTTTATAATCCCTCAGCTCATGAAAAAATTAGTAAAGAATGTAACTCCAGAGGAATAACGTTTCATTTTATCCCACCAAGAGCACCTCACTTTGGCGGTTTGTGGAAGCAGCAGTAAAATCAGCAAAATATCTACTAGTGAGAAGTGTATCGCCTGCAACATTGACCTATGAAGAACTTGACACGGTGGTAATAGAAATTGAAGGTATTCTCAATTCCCGACCAATCGGTCCAATGTCAGATAATCCAAATGATTTGGCTGCATTAACTCCGGGACATTTTCTCGTTGGAGGACCGCTAAATGCTCAAATCGACATAGAAGAAAGTCAATCCAAAATCAGCTTGCGTACTAGATGGAAGTTAGTCACTCAGTTAAAGCAAGAGTTTTGGAGGCGATGGTCAAAAGAATATCTATGTGAGCTCCAATATCGACATAAGTGGCAAACAAAAAAGGATAATATAAAACCTGGCGATATGGTTATCATTAAAGAAGATAATACAGTACCGTTACAGTGGCCATTAGGAAGAATTATAAAGGTACATAAAGGTGATGATGATTTTGTGCGAGTAGTGGATGTCAAAACATCAAGAGGCGTTGTTAGAAGACCAATTTGTCGATTAGCGCCACTACCAATTAACAATGCAGAGTCTGGTGAAACCCCTAACCAAGAAGATGTCGAAGAGCCAACTACCTCTCATGATCAAAACACTGACATTGAGTTTCACAACAATGATGCGGAACCAACAACATCTCATTATCAACCCAAAGACTTTGAAATTCCTAAAAAGAGGAAGTGTACCTCTATAAATCACAACCTTTGGACAATCATGATAATCACTCTACTGTTTCCATTGGTGTTAGGAGCAAAAGTACACAACACGAAATTTGACAAACAATTGGGTATACATTTTGAAGGAATCGGATCAGCAGTAATATCACCTTCAGAATGGCAACTACTAGTCTATTATGATCTAAAGGGTTTTTGGTCTGAATTAACAACATTTTCAGAAGGAACAAAAACACTCAACCAATTATGCAATGAAATACAAGAAAAGTCAACTTGCGCTAATCTGGTAAAATATTTTGAACATACTGAAGCCGAACTTAAGATGGATAGTACATTACTTTCCGGAAAACGACAAAAGAGAGGTGCAGTAGATTTAGTTGGAAACGTCGCACATTCATTATTTGGAGTACTGGACTCGGAATATGCCAAGGACATGGCACAGACAATCTCGCAAGTCAAAGAAAATGAGGCACACCTACTTAACCTTATAAAAAATCAGACGTCAATTATTGACTCTACTATAAACATCATGAAATCCGACCAAGAAGCTGTTAAGAAAACATTTGATCACATCAACTTTCAAATCGCAGAAATCTATAGCATGGCAAACACGGTTAAGGAAGAACACCATCAGGAGAGGCTTTATCGTTTGTTTTCATCACTAAGTATACAGTTAACTATTACAGCAGCAAATTTGCAACACACACAATTATCAATTATTGATATTCTTACAAGTACTCACCACGGCATCATTAGTCCACTGCTCCTGACTCCTAAACAAATGCATGATGAAGTCGCAAAAATAAGATTTCATCTAACAGAATCATTAGATCTCCCTGTAAAGCAAGAAGATACTTTACAATTATACAAGCTGATGAAGGTTAAAGGGGGACTTACTGATAATACCGTAATATTTAGTTTAACCTTACCATTAGTCGACCGTAATAAATTCGACATCTTTCACCCAATTCCAATACCAAATTGGATCAATAACACACTTGTGTCAATAAGGCCATGCTCATCGTTTTTAATTATCAACAGTGTTCGCAATCAGTATTTTGCTCTTAGTCGTAGTGAATTCAATTCATGTACTCTTCTTGAGAAAGAGTTATATCTCTGCCCCACAACTTCAATAAGACATGAACCAGGTTCAACAGCATGTAGTTGTGAAATTAACTTATTTCACAACAGGACCCAGTTAGACTGTCCAGTGCAATCAATAAAAGACACTGCTTCATGGATTCCTCTCTATCATCCAAATAGATGGATATATGCAATTCCAACTCTTTCTGAAGCAACAGCAGTGTGCAAACAAGAAATCACTCAACTAACTCTCGAAGGTTCAGGTTTGCTAATACTGGAACCAGAATGCACACTCAAATACAAATTTATGACATTGCAAGGACAACAAGTGATATCCAGCTACAGTAACACATCATACACCAGCCTTTGGAAAATTACGAAACAAAACCATGAAAAAACATTTAAAACCATTACTACATGAAATACATACAAATGAGTATATTTCTCAGATAAAAAATTTAACAACATTACAAACCGCATTACAAGACCAAAAAATACTTCAGCTACCGAATAAAATTGACACCCACAATTACCATCATATCACAGTTGGCTACACATCATTAATAATTGCAATAGCAGTCCTGATCTATTTAATCTTCAGACAACGGTCAAAAAGGTCTACAACTCCAATTCCAATGCCCCGTACACAACAATCAACACCAGATTTCTCCGTTCATATCTAGTGAACATCAACAACTGATTAAACAAGCCCATTCAATCTGATGAAAAAGGAATGCCAGGCCAGCACTTATTATGTCTCGCTGATTATATCCATTCATGTATACATATTTGGTTTATTTCATTTAGTTTAGATTTTTTTTGAGCTTCGCTCAACGGGGGGAGCATGTTTATACATTTTTATTGTTCTGAATAAATGTTTACATATTTTGTTTTATTGTTATGAATAAATGTTTATAAACATACTTTAATGTCGTTAATGGTTATACACATATGTATATAGTTTTACTCTTTGAATAAATGTTGAAATCATATTATATGTATGTGTGTATAAACATTCTGTTAGGTAAACATTATTTACATTATTCTTAATTAGGCCAATGACACTTTGACTAAGTGTGCATTTTTTTGTTATTATGTTTACTTAATCAGTTTGTCAATATTTTGCAATATAATTATTATCCATATGTAAGCATAGTTTTAGTATAAAAGAAAGTAAATAAAATGTAGCGGTGGAGTTGATGAACGAACCACTACTGTGTGAAAATTCAACAATTCTTATTTTGTTTTATTTTCAAGGTTTCTGCAGGTTAAAGTGCTTGCCAGAAAACAATCAAAATTATAGTTCTGCAAGTTAAAGTGCTTGTCAGAACATTCTATACAAAAACATAATTTAATTAATACCGGCTTGTCAGCCGAAATATGATAAAGTTTCGGCGGCTCTTTTATTTATTTTAATAATATGCATACATTTCCAACATTTATGTATGTAAAGAACAAAAAGACGTGTAAATCCATGTATGAAACATTAGTCTCACATAATTAGTCATTACAACTTTTCAGTCAGGATTACGACCTAGCTTCTCACACCACTTATGAGTGTGCGTTAATTTTATATATGAGTGTTGGGGCCTACAGTTTTAAAATGGACTCCAAATGATAGATTTTAGAGAATCTTTTCATGGCAATTTTATTTACTCTCAGAGGTTTTGCCAAAAATTGGCCCTGGTTGCTCCACCATGTTAAAGGGCCTTAGATCAAGCAAATTTAGATTTAGCAAATTTTTCGGAATCTGCATTTTCAGAACTTCCTGGCAATATGGTTTTAGGTTTGGCATTCGAATTTTCAAATTTTTCGATTTTACATCAATACCATGAGCACGTAAATGGTTACAGAGGTTTGATATCGACGCAGAAACTCCAAACCTGAAATTATTTCGCATATTATAACACCTACAAAACAATTATCAGAAATAAGTATTCAAAATAAAATTTTCCAAAAAAATTTGGCTAAAAGCTAATTGAAATTGGAGTTTCAATTATTGTTTTGGGAAATCAATGTCATTAAAATAGCATGGTCGTCATCGGAATCAGATGAATTTAACTTATTTAAATTATTGAAATTTGTAGGTCTTTGGTTCTCCATTTCAATTTTTTGTCTTTAAAAAATTTAACGTAAAGTTAAAAGTGTTACCAGATCGCTAATTTTGAAACTTTATTTTTGAGAGCTATTTTTCATAACAAAAAAAAAAAACATTTTAAAACACTGCTCTAATATTGAATGCAATTTTTTATATTACGGAACATGTAGCTTTATAATGTATATGTTTCTTAAGGTATTAATAAAACAATGAAAAATTAACTTCAAATTGGATAACAATACCAGGCGACTTTTTTAAATAGCATCTGGTAGCCCTATAAATAAACGAAAGTCATCTGCTTTACAGGGCATTACCGGCACTCTCGCTTTATACAGGGCATAAAATGCAATGCCCTCCACCATAGCCAAGTGCGAATATTTAGAATAAAACATACCAGCCTTTGAGAGGGCAAAACATTTTTAAGAAACAAACGCAAAATTGTATTTTGCCTTAATAAAATGCACATTTTTTTGTAGTAGAAAAGAAAACACCATTACTGTACATACTTATGTTTGTATATCAGTATTCTTGTGCCCCAAAACAAGAGCAACAACTGCTTAACGTACGTTATAATGTATCCCCATGGATCGTCTGCTGTAAGAGCTTTTTATGCGCTCTGTTTCACTTTATTTTGCCCTAAGAATAAAGATGTGTGTTATCAGCCTACTACTTCTGTCACTAAAAGCAACACAAACAAACCATGCCGTCACAAAAAAGTCAATAAATAAATAAAAAAATCAGAACGTGTGCAGAAATTATCGTTAATACTGGTTATTCAAAATTAATAAATTGGCTGGAACATAATTTTTTCATTGGAAGTGGCTGTATTACCACTTCAATACTAATGATGCATTCATAAATTGTTAACTGTTTTTTGTTTTTCAATTCAATGGATTAATTAATGACACGTGTTTGACTTAAATTGTATAATTTTATCGTAACATAATAAAATATTTAATATAAAAATCATGTGAAATGTTTTTAATACAGTTTTTAGTAAAAATAAAAAAGACATGAATGAAAACCTGCTTCGAACGTTTTAATGATTTTAATTTTTTAATAAATTAAGTTTTTAAAGAAATGCAATCGAAGAGTAGCGAAATATAATACTTGCTCTCGTTGTATTTGTGGCTTATGTATTCTATGTATAAACATTTGAATGAATTAAAATA
This sequence comes from Sarcophaga peregrina, assembly GCA_014635995.1. NCBI lineage: Eukaryota > Metazoa > Arthropoda > Insecta > Diptera > Sarcophagidae > Sarcophaga > Sarcophaga peregrina. Next base: position 667,834 of record JABZEU010000007.1, read on the forward strand.
TCATTAAATAAAAGGTCAATTTGTTGTTGATTTTTAAGTAGACGTACTTTAAATCTACAGTACACTTAAAAAAGTTTACCATGCTAATAATCGTTTTTGATTTTCTAAATAAAAGTTGAAAATTATTTTTCAATTGTTTTTATTATTATTCTCGTAACTATTTTGATTTACTGAATTTAATTTTTTTTAATCATTTATTTATTGAATATTCAAATAATTACTGAACTAATAACAAAAAATTATTAAATCTTGTATGTCCATGATACAAAATAAATTTTTAATAATCCAAAAGAATAAATTCACTTTTTGCCGTTGGTTATATTTGTTTTAGTTGTTCAAGTACTTCAAAGTTTTGAAAAAGTTTCCAATGGCATGAGGTCCATAATCATTTATAAGACCAAAACGAAG
>JABZEU010000007.1:668741-685041 GCA_014635995.1 Sarcophaga peregrina
GTGTACCCGTAAACTTGTAAAATAGGTTTAAATTTGTTCGTGATCTACTTATAAAGTAAGCAACATTGGCGCTCAGTTCCGGAGAATATTTGAACTTAGGTAAATTTCTACCCTTATACTCATCTTTATCAGCATAGTTGTTGTAACGTCCTACCAGAGAGAAATTGATATTTGCTTGCAAATCTTTCCAAAGAAACTGGTTTTCCAGAGTACCGCCTAATGTTTTGTATTTAGAAATATTGTAATAAGTAGACAGTGTAGAGTTGTCGATTGCTTGTGCAAGAGTTATTCGATCTTTGAAATGATTGTAAAACAAAGATAGAGTAGATGTTATCCGAATATCTTTGTCGTGCAGCCAGCACCAGATAACGGAACCACTAAAATTATTGGAATATTCGGCTTTTAATGACGGATTTCCATTTATATTATGAGAAGCGTCGTGATACGAGAAATATAACTCTTGTAGTGTCGGTGCTCTAAAACCAAAAGCATAAGAGAAACGTAGATCAATATCTGAATTGACATTAAACTTAGTGTTGATAGATGGAATAGCAAAAGGGAGCATCAAAATCTGAGTTAAGAAGAAATCGAACACCGGGTCTTAAATTCATAAAATTATATGGTTTCCATTCTGCTGATAAAAATAGAGCTAATGTAGAAAGAGTTTGTTCGCCATTGATACGTTCGCCCGAGCCTTTATCCCAATTATATTCTATCCCGGGTTGAAAGCTGAGTAACGAATTTAAATTCCAAGTTGCTGTAGCTCTTGCAAAGGCAGACTTATATTCTGAATAATCTTGAGCTCCCTCATCAATTGAAAGCCACTTCTTAGCGTTCTCAAGATCTGTAACAATTGTAGTCGTCTTACGTTTGTAATCTTGAAACGATGAAGATAGATTGATTGCCAAATCTTTATTTAAATTCCAATTTCCTTGTAAAATATGTGTGTATCTGTCAGTCTTGTATGTTTTGTCTGAAATAATGTAGGGGGTAAGTTCACTAGCATTAATTGGCGTATAAATTTTTTCGTTCAGATAGTTGAGTCTGTACCAAACATTAAAATTGTTTTTTTTGTAGACCAACTTGTCCTTCATAGAAATATTGATCTTTGGGCGACCACAATTTTTCACGTCCGGTTTTATCTCCTTTCCATCCTCCTTGGGTATTGCGAGGTAAACGATCCGTTGGCATATAGACCAAATTTTGAACCCCAAGAAGCACTAATGTTTTCGTTATGGACACCTTTTTTGTCTAAAAAATTATATTCGTTGCCAACACTCTCTTCTTGAATACGAGCTGAAACGGAGTAGGTATTCTTGTCTACCTTGCCCGAACCTTTCTTGCTAATAATATTAATTACTCCAGCCAAGGCGTCAGTTCCATAAATTACAGACATCGGACCTTCAACTATCTCAATCTGCTCTATATTATTAATATCAATTTGGCTTAAGCTTTGTTTTGTAGCACCTCTGTCTATGAGGGGTACCCCATCCAATAAGACTTTAACATTATTGCCGCTCATGCCCATTAACTCAAAATTACTTTCGCCCAAGGTCAAATCGTTGAGATACGTATACCTACCCTCATTATTTAGTAAAGATTGCATATCGGTTGCCTGCTTTTTGCTGTATAGTCTCATGGTTAATTACCTTTACTTTATAAAGAGAATTTCGTAAAGATTGAGGTAAAAACTGACCGGTAACAACAATCGCATCTAATTCATGTTCGCCTTCATCAATCGTTATTGCGGGAAAATAATTGTTAGAGTTTTCTAAAACTGTTATAGGATATTCTTTGTCTGCCGACAAAATAGATTTTACAAGTAATATGTGTTTTCCGTAAGGTGCTTCAAACTCAAAAAAACCTTTTGTATCTGTCGACGACCCATAAGTAGTACCTTTCAAAGACACAGAAACATATTCAGCCGGATAGCCGGTCGAGGTATTGACAGTTCCTGAAATCTTTACTTTTTCCAGATTAGTAGCCGAAACTCCTATTCCAAAAAGTAAAAAAAAGAAGACAGAAATATGCTTTTTAACATATTGAGTATAAATCTGATAGTTAGAATTAGTAATTACAAAATTATGAAGCATAGTCAAGTATTACAATCACTATAAGTAGTGATAATATGTGTTTATTAGTCATATATAAATGCTATAAGTGATGACTTTATCAATACATTTCTTTAAGATTAAAAAACGAAAAATGTATTAATAAATGTAAAAACAGCAAACATTTAAAACTTTAAGATGTTCGATATGTACGATTTGGGTTAGCTTTTGAACAAAGCATTGGGAGACAATACTCTAAAAGAGTATATAAATTATATTTTATACACAAATTTTTACAACTACACAGCATGAAAAAAATTGTTTTGCCCCTATTGGTATTTGCTACACTATTTCAGACAAAAAGTTATGCCCAAGATTATGAAGAAGTAGATGAAATTACTTCTATTCAACTTGTGAATACGAAACATTCAAAACTCGACATTGTTAAAGATCTTAAGTCAATTAACGACAAGCATCCAACAGAATTGCAAGTACCTAGTTTCTTATTGTACGATAAAAAAAGCAATATCATTTTTGGTGTGGGCGGATCTGTACGATTAAGAACCGCTTACGATTTTGACGGAAGCCCTACAAACTCATCCGGATTTATACCTTATAGTATTCCGGCTCCCTCAGATCCTCTTACAAAGAATAATTTCAGAATGGATGCTTCCAGATCTAGTCTGTTTTTTAACCTTTTGGGAACAATAGTAAACTTGGAAAGTTTCAAGCTTATATTTCCGGAAACTTTACCGGAAGTGGAAATAATTTTACACTCAACGATGCTTATGTAAAAATTTTAGGATTTACAGTTGGTCGCACATGGAGTACCTTCAATGATATGTCTGCAATACCTTTAACGATCGATCCTCAAGGACCTAATGGTGCAGCAGAACTTAGGACTTCGCAAATAAGATACACTTATACTATGGATAATGGATTATCATTTGCTTTAGCTGCGGAGTTACCTAAAGTAACGGGAACCTATACAGACAAAGTTACAGCCGAAACAACCCAACGTATTCCTAATATACCTGCATATGTACAATATAGATGGGGTAAAGATAATCTTAACCATGTTCGACTGTCTGGTGTTATGACCAATCAGAACTATAGAAATTTAATAAGTAATAAAACCGAAACCATAACATCTCTAGGTGTACAGTTCAGCAGTAATGCCAAAGTGAGTCCATTTATGGAGTTTTTTGGACAGATAACTTATGGTAAAGGCATAGATCAATATATTAATGATTTGTCCGGTAATGGTTTGTCACTTGTTAAAGATGCAGCTCAAGAAGGCAAAATGAATGCTCTAGAATCTATGGGTTGGTATACACAACTTAAATTTAATTTATCTAAATCAGTATTCACTTCAGTAGGATATAGTCAAGCTAAAATTTTTCCAAAATCTGGAACCTTTGATGGCGACCAATATAGATATGGACAATATTTAGTAGGTAATGTTTTTTATAATTTAGATACTAACATACAATTAGGGGTAGAATACTTATGGGGTAATCGTGTTAATATAGATCACCAAAAAGGATCTGCTAATACAATACAAACGGTTATTCAGTTTAATTTCTAGAAAGTATTTAAATCAATATTATATTATATCCTAATACAACCTTTACAATTCGAACCCGATTCAAAATTATTTGAATCGGGTTCGAATTGTATATGCTATAAATACAAACTAAATTTTTGGTATCTAAGTTAGAGTATCAGAATTCTATGCCTTAACAAAATAGAAAAACTTGACTTTTAATTAAAAGTCAAGTTTTTCTATTTTTCAAGTGATCCCGCTGGGGCTCGAACCCAGGACCCCATCATTAAAAGTGATGTGCTCTACCAACTGAGCTACGGAATCTCCCTATTTGTTAATCCTATAATGGATTAGCGAGTGCAAAGGTAATTTATTTTTTTTAGAAAACAAGTTTTACTTCAATTTTATATCTGATAAGTTCTTAATTTAGATGGGTCGATGGGGTGGTGGTCCCCCAAATCCTGCCCGTTCGAGCTGCATATCTTGTTGTTTTATTCCACCTTTAAATATCTGAAACTTATATACAAATGTCAGCATAAAGTAGCTGTTTATAGTATTGGTTATCGTTTCTTTGAGGTATTGGGTTGTTGCTGTTTGGCTGATATTACTTCGTTGTTGAAGTATATCGTATATCTTAAATCGGATTATACCGTTTTTAGCTTTGAATATTTGTTTGGAAATCGATGCATTCCAAAGCCATTCATTTTGTTTAAATCCGTTAGAATATCCGGAATTGGTAGAATAATTAATATCTGTATCTATCGTAAAATCATAGGGTAAATATACTGAAGTGCTGAACACCCCACCATAATTGTAGATGGATCTATTTTCTTGTCCCTGCAGACTATTGTTTGTATTTACATATCTAAAATTACCTCTAATACCAAAATCAATAAGAGAAGAACGATACTCCAGTCCTACATTTTCATGAAAAGTAGTGCTAGACATTGTATTTTTATCACCATTTATATATCCGTTGCTTTTAGAATATTGTCCATAGGTCATTGAGTTGACTGAAAATTTGGGATTACTAAGTGGTCTGTTAAATATAACTCGTAAATCGGCAGCCCAATTGCCGTTCACATTTCGGTATGTACTTTCACGTTTACCTATACTATCGACTAATGAATAGTTAACAATATCGTTCATCGAAAAATTGAAGCCGCCGAAAACAAGAAATGCTGTTGATTTTTCGGGTTTGAACTCTCTAAAAGTAATACGTAGTCTATTGTTAAAAGTCGGTTTGAGATCGGGATTACCGTATGTAATATTCAAAGGATCAGAAAGGTCAGGAACTGAAGACAGCTGTGTTGTTGTAGCTTGAGTTGTAGTTCCCTTATAATCTATTCTAAGTTGTTTTCTTTTATCCCATCTGTATGTAAATCTTGCTACCGGAGAAAAATTAACAACATTGTTACTTATTCTCCATGTTGTATCGGGTGCAAATGTAGTACTCTCAGATTTAGATGGTAGTAAAGCAAATCCTACAGTATAATCAAACTTAGACCTCACAGATTTAAAATTAAGTTCAATTTGTTGATTTATAAAATTATTTTCGAGGTTTACGCGTAGCAAGCTGTATCTACTTGGTTGTAAATGTCGAAAACCGTTATTATTATACGAAATTTTATCTGTTTCCGAATAATTTTTTCGATAACTGTATGCTACTTGCAAAAAATTATTGTTTCGGAGAGGTTCTACATACGATACATATCCTCTAAAGTTATTTCCTTTATTTTTTTGAGTGAAAACTTGATCTATAATCTCGTTTTTGGTTGATGCATCTTTAAAATAGGTCATAGACTTATTATATCCGTCATTATCCAATTGATTATGTCCACCTTCAAGTCGGACACTAAGCTTACGTCCCTTCTTACCCAATTCTCTGCTGATCTCTAAGATTCCGTTAATACTTGTACCATGACCGTCTGCATAATAATTCGAATTTCCCCAGTTTATCGAATCTCCGGCATTAAGAGTGTGGTATTATAATCACTTTGCTGACCATTTATATTTTCACTATATTGAATATTAGGTCTAAATATAATAGTTGTAGCCGAGTCTGGTCGCCACTCAAAACGCATATCGGCATTAACATTTTCGCCCTTATTAAAACCTTGGTTATTTTAGTTTCATATTGATCTCCACCTTTTTCTTTAGATATATAATTCTGAGTATAACTGTCTGTTTCAACATCATTATGTGTACTTCCATACCTAATATTTCCTCCCCATTTAAACTTTTCAGATGGATTAATCGAGAAATTGAAACCTCCATTCGAAGATTTAGTAATACCATTATTTCCGCCAAAACTTAGTCCTCTTGGAGGGCGCATACCCGAGAACGAATTTGTTGCTATATCCGAGAAACCAGCATTATTGGTATTGTTTGATCCGCCAAGAAGAGTAAACTGATTTTCGTTCTGCATATAGTTTATCATAGCATTAGTCTCGTATCTGCCATGGCTACCGGCTCCGGCATATGCATTACCAAATATGCCTTGTTTCATACCTTTCTTAACAGTCAAATTTATAACAGTTTCTTCATCACCATCATCAAATCCGGTCATTTGTGCCATGTCAGATTTTCGGTCAAGAACCTGTAGTTTATCAATCATTGCAGGCAGGCAGATTTTTAGATGCTACTTTAGGGTCATCACTAAAAAACTCTTTGCCATCTACCAAAATCTTCTTTACCTCTTTCCCATTTATGGTTATCTTCCCATCACTATCTATCTCTGCTCCGGGCATTTTCTTTAATATATCTTCAACTACTGCACTTTGTTGTACCTTGTACGAGTCGGCATTGTATTCTACAGTATCACCTTTTACCGTTATTTCCGGCGCCTTGGCAGTTACTATCGCTTCTTGTAGCATAATCCCATCGGACGACAAATCTATCGTCCCTAAATTTATTTCATGATCTTTGACATCTATATTCTTATAAAAATCATTATATCCGAGGTATGATATTTTCAAGATGTATTTGCCAGGTTTTGTATTGAGCCTAAAATCACCCATATCATTAGTGGTCGATCCTGTTACATAAGAGCTGTCTTTTTGTTGTACGATGCGGATGCTGGCTTGTATAATAGGCTCTTGATCCGACTTATCTATCACTTTACCCGTTATGGGTAGTACTTCTTGTGCACTTACGTGTAATATAACACAAAAAAAGAATATAAAAGATGTAACAATCTTATTCATTGGTAAATTTATCAGATGGTTTATGTATCAGCAAATAGACTGCGAAAATGCAAAAAAGTTTAAAATTAGAATAGAAGTCTATTCTAATTTAATAAAAAATATCTCTTAAGATCAAGCATTGCCCTTAAGAGATATTTAAATCAAATATTTTAGAAAACTTAGGTTGTTAGTTTGCCTCTGATACGATCGTCAAAAGCTGTTAATGCAGCTTTTGCCCCTTCCCCCATTGCTATAATTATTTGTTTGTAAGGTACGTTGGTTACATCTCCTACAGCATATATACCGGCAACATCAGTTCTACAATGGCTGTCTATTTCTATTTCTCCTCCTCTGTTTGTTGTCACAACGTCTTTAAATACAGAGCTATTTGGTGCTAATCCTATCTGAACGAAGATACCGTCCAAATCTATTGTTTGCTCCTCGTTTGTCTCTCTGTTTTGTACTCGAATACCTGTAACTTTAGCTCCATTTCCTACAACTTCTGTTGTCAACGAGTTACAAAAAATCTCTACATTGGGTAGACTTTTTGCTTTCTCTTGCAATACATTGTCAGCCTTTAAAGAGTCGGCAAATTCAAACACTGTAACTTTTGAGCATATACCGGCAAGATCAATGGCAGCTTCGATACCCGAATTACCACCGCCTACTACGGCAACGTGCTTTCCTTTGTAGAACGGACCATCGCAGTGTGGACAGAAGGCAACGCCTTTGCCAATATATTCGTTTTCTCCGGGCACGTTTAGTTTTCTCCAACTGGCACCTGTTGCTATAATCAAAGCTTCGGTTTCAAACTTCTCTCCTCCGTTAGCCGATAATATTTTAGTTCCGTTTACTACTTCTATATCTTCTATTTTTACGATGTTCTAGTACATCAATAGCATAATCGCTGATATGAAGTTTTAAATTATTTGCCAGTTCTTCTCCAGTAGTCTTAGGTGTAGAGATAAGATTTTCAATACCAACGGTTTCTTTTACCTGACCTCCAATGCGATCGGCTATGATGGCTACCTTAAGACCTTTGCGTGCAGAATAAATTGCCGATGCAGATCCTGCCGGACCACCACCTACAACTATTACGTCATAAGTTTTAGTTGTAGTATCAGACTCAATTGCAGCTTCTGTTCCGTACTGATTCTCTAGTTTTGTAAGGAGTTCTCCCAAATCACCTCGTCCTACATGTAGAAGTTTGCCATCTGCATAAACAGCAGGCACACCTTGTAATTTAAGTGCGTCGACTTCTTCCTGATAAATTGCACCATCTACCATTTCATGAGAAATATTGGGATTTAAGATCGCCATTAAATTAAGGGCTTGTACTATATCCGGACAGTTTGTACAAGTAAGTGATACGTATGTCGTTAAATTAATATTTCCCTGTAAATTTTTAATTCGCTTTGAGATAAATTCATCCGGAAAATTTTTGCCTTTACCATCACTGTTAAGTATTGCCAATAATAATGACGTAAACTCATGTCCATTGGGTATACCTCTAAACCTTATTCCGGTATATTTATCATCTTTAAGTAAGTCAAATTCTAAATTATTAGAAGTCTTTATTTTTAAATCTATTTTATCTGAGCAAGATGCAACATCACTCAAAAGGTCTATAAGTTCTTGCTTATTCTCATGTGTTTCTGATACATGAATATCAAAAGTATATTTTGCTTCTAGATTTGAGAATATAGATTTTAGTTGGTCTTTAAATGCAGCGTCTAACATATGCTAATTGTTTGCCTATTTTTTATTGGTAAATGATAGAAAATAAAAACCGATCGTATAAGACCGGTTTTTTCAATTTGTATCAGGTTTTTATTAGATCTTTCCAACCAAGTCTATGCTAGGTTTTAGAGTTTCTTGTCCTTTTTTCCATTTAGCAGGACATACTTCACCGTCGTGAGTTGCAACAAATTGAGCCGCTTCTACTTTGCGCAACAACTCAGAAGCATCACGTCCGATACCGTTATCATGTATCTCTGCTATTTTTATTTGTCCTTCAGGGTTGATTAAGAATGTACCTCTATATGCCATACCCTCTTCTTCAATCATAACACCAAATGCACGGCTTAGTACACCTGTAGGGTCTGCAAGCATAGGATATTTAATTTTACGAATGCTCTCAGATGCATCGTGCCAAGCTTTGTGTACAAAGTGCGAGTCTGTACTTACTGAGTAAACCTCAACACCCATTTCTTGAAGTTGGTCATATTTTTCAGCTACATCAACTAATTCGGTAGGGCATACAAACGTAAAATCGGCAGGATAGAAGAAAAATATAGCCCATTTGCCTTTAACGTCATCGCTAGAGATTGTTTTGAAAGCACCATTGTGATATGCTTGTACTTTGAATTCTGGTAATTGAGAATTGATAATTGGTTGCATTTTATGTATTGTTTTATGTTTATAAATTCTATTTATACAACAAAGATAAATATAGTTTTTATTTATACAAAATAATTTCTAATAAATCTTTTCTATTAAGTAATAAATGTATTTGTTACATCTGATTAATTTTTTTGATTAACACATGATTATATACTTATTTGCACTAAAATATTTAAAGTTATAACTTAGCTTTTATGAAACGAGGACATGCAGACTTACCACTTCATTACGGAACAGTACCCTCATGGCTTGCTCATCGAATGTCTTTGTTGGGAGGAGCCATAGCTGAGTCTATTATTATTGAATATGGACGTACAGCCTTATTACAAAAGTTAAGCGATCCATTTTGGTTTCAATTATTAGGTTGTGTTTTAGGGATGGATTGGCATTCATCAGGTATTACAACATCTGTTATGAATGCTTTGAAGAAGGCTATAAATAAAAAGTCGGAAGAACTGGGTGTATATGTGTGTGGAGGGAGAGGTAAATCTTCGCGACAAACTCCTCAAGAACTTATGGATATAGCATATAAAACGGGTTTAGATGGAGATCAGTTAATAAAGAATAGTCGTCTGTCGGCTAAGGTCGATAATACAGCGATTCAAGATGGCTTTCAGCTCTATCTTCACTCTTTTGTGCTGACTGTTGATGGAGAGTGGGCTGTTATCCAACAGGGCATGAACTCAGTCGAAAAAATGGCGCGTCGCTATCATTGGTTATCATCAGGCATTAAGTCTTTTACAGAAGAACCTCATTCTTTTATTTACGGAAAAAATCAGGGACTTATTTTAAATCTTACTAATAAAGAAGCCTCTACCACCAAAAGAGGTATTCTGGAATTAGTGAAGGAAAGACCAGATAAGATGATGAAAGAAATAAACTTGATTTTACCATCGCATCATGATGTACGAGCTGAAGATGTGAACCTAAGACGATTGGGCGCAGCCTTGGCTTTGGCTCACGATACCGATATTACTGATATAGAATCGTTATTACTGCTACAGGGAGTAGGACCTCGTACTTTGCAGTCGCTAACGTTGGTTAGCGAAGTTATTCATGGAACTCCAAGCCGATTTACAGATCCGGCACGCTTCTCCTTTGCTCATGGTGGAAAAGATGGGCATCCGTTTCCTGTACCTCTCGCTATATATGATGAGACAATAACAACCTTTGATAAAGCATTGCGTCAATCTAAATTAGGAGAAAAAGATAAATCAATTGCTTTAAAAAATCTATCAAAAGTAGCAGAAGGCATAGAACATAATTTTATTTCTAACAACAATTTTGATAAAGTGATTGAGAAAGAAAGAGCAGAATCTTATAAATATAAAGGCAAAACCGTTTTAGGTAATGCAAAAAAAACAAATTACGAAACTCAATTAAGATTATTTGATTAGCGATGTATATATACTTACTGTAAGCATCTTTGTACTAAAACGTAAAAAGTGCTTATTATTAGTTTTATATTAATTTGTTGTTCAAGATTAACAATCTAAATATAATTTCTGCATTTTTTCTAAATCAACCTCTAAAACATGGATCAAAAATTCTTTTACCGAGCCATGATCTTTAATTATCCGGTCTATACCTGCTTGTAGAAACTCTTTTTTTACTTCGAACAAAGACTTTAAGTTTGGAGACTTTTCTATATATGCTTTATATTTATCTTGCAAAAAGTAGTTAGATGCTAAATAGTTATCATACACAATATCTTGATCTACGTCTAATGCCAATAAAAACAAAGCAGCTCCCATGCCCGTTCTATCTTTACCTGCAGAACAGTGGAATAGGAGGGGAGTTTTATTTTCGTTTTGGAGAAGTTTAAAAAACTGACGATATTGTTCTATTGAAGATGAATCGGTAACGAGCAATACATTAAGCTCTTGCATTAAATTATCAATCTGAGACGGGTTATAACTTTGTATATCAGAAGCAATCATTAAATTACCGGGAGCTATCGACAACGGATAGTTGGTATGTAAAGAAGAAGGATTTTTGTCGGGCGCCATACTTATCTCCTGCTCCGATCTGAAGTCTACAATCGAAACTAAAGGTATGCTTGATAGATATTGAAGATCAGAATCAGTTAAATTATTAAGATCATCAGACCTAAAAACTTTACCCCATTTAACATGCTTACCTGTCTTTGTTTTTATACCACCCAAATCTCTAAAATTATAGCCTCCTTCCATTGGTAAATGTGCCTCAGCCAATACCGTACTACCATTGGTAGTTACTAACTGAAAATAAGTCCGGGTTGAATCATTTATGTCTAACGTAAATGCTCCCTTTCCATCTCCTTCTAGAATAGGTTTTGTAAATTAATCGAATCTTCTTTATTCCCTGCATACAAACTCCATTTACCTTGTACATTAACAGTCAGAGTAGCTTGTTTGGTTTTCTTATCTCTGTCAATACTTACACTATCCGAAATGTCAATGCCAGAGTATCCTGCTTTAATCATATCTTGATTTGAATTTTTACATGAAAATAATAAGAAGAAAGAACATCCTAATAAAAATAACTTTTTCATAAACTACGATTTGACTTGTATCAAATTTCTTCCTAAAAATAAATCCAATACTTATTTTGATAAAACCTGGCAAAAACGCTTAAAGGCAATCGTTTTTGAGATTTTTGGGGAATGGCAAGTTCTCCATATTCGTAGTTTGAATATCTTATGTGCGGGAAGTATTCTTTTATTAGATTTTCTGCAATGATGGATGAAAATCCCATAGAATACAGGTTGAGTACCAGGAAACAATTACTGTCAAGCAACAGTTGTTTGCACAAATCCATAAGTTCTGCAATATTCTCTTCCAAAACCCACTTTTCGCCATCTGCACCTCTACCATATGCCGGTGGGTCTAAAATTATACCATTGTATTTTTTACCTCGTTTTACTTCTCTTCTACAAAATTTTAAAGCATCTTCAATTATCCACCTAATATTGTCGAGCTTAGATGCTTCCATATTTTCTCTAGACCACGATATTACTTGTTTTACCGAATCAACGTGGGTAACATCGGCTCCTGCACTTTTTGCAGCCAAAGATGCCCCTCCTGTATAGGCAAATAAATTTAGAACCTTAGGTTCATCAGTTACCTTTTTTAGATCTGTAATAGAATCATAAATAAAATTCCAATTTTCGGACTGCTCAGGAAATATACCTACATGCTTGAACGAAGTAAGACCTAATCTGAACTTTAGATGCATATCTTTATACTTATACTCAATAAACCATTGGTCAGGCATATTTTTTTTCTGAGACCAATTGCCTTTTTCATTTCCGTCTTGGGCTTGTTTACCTTTATTTCTTTCAAAAGTAGCATCCGCTTGTTTTACCCATTCATCACTACTCAACGATTTGTGCCATACGGCTTGAGGCTCAGGTCTTGAAAGAATATAGTTTTCCGAAACGTTCTAGCTTTTGGTAATCTCCGGAGTCTATCAACTCATATGTAGACCAATATTGAGGCTCTAATATTTTCATAAAAAGAATCTAGTTTTGTTGTAAAGGTATAACAAAATGATTATTTGTAAAAAAACAGATATATAAACAAGAAGAGACTCCAATTCTGTATACTAGAATAAGAATCTCTTCTTGCTTGCAATCAACTAATTTATAAATTAAATAAGGTTTGTTTTTTTATTCCGCTAACAACGAGTTAACTAGATTGTTAAAATCAGTTTTAAATTCGTCATAAAACAAGCCTGTAGCAGGTCCGTTAAATCCGGTATGTATCTCTCTTACTTTCCCTTTCTTATCTATAAATATTGTGGTAGGATAACCTTTCAATTGTGTTAATTCAGGAAAAACCTGAGACTCATCTCCTATTTTACCTCCACTCAAAATAGGATAAGCAGTGTCATACTTATTGATAAGATTATTGAGAACTTTATAGATATAATCCGGATCGTTTTTTCTTTCGAAAGATACTCCAACAACTTCTACGCCTCTTTCCTTATTCTCTTTATACCAAGGGGCTAGAAAAGCCATTTCGTCTAAGCAGTTAGGACACCAGCTACCTAAAACTGATACAATAACTACTTTATCTTTAAATATGGAATCTGACAATGAAACTTCCTTGCCATGAATATCTTTTAGCTTAAAGCCGAGCTTTTCTTTTCCTTCTTTCAAGGTGGTTAGGTTTACAGTATTCTCTAGTGTCGCATTCTCATTTCGTGTACCAACCATTTTTTGCATTCCTTTTGGAGTGATAAACTCTCCTACAAAATGGTCATTATCTGAGAATACTCCACTTAATAGATAAGGCATTAATCCTCCAAAGGCGGATAGTTTAAATCCATCTTTATCAATGACTCCTTCCAAAAATCGAAGATCTCCTGTTTTTGTTAACACCGATCCTGTAATAATGCCATCTGTATTTTTAAATACGCCGACATTGTTAGTGGTATCAGACTTATTAATAAACTGAATATCCCATTTCCCGGCAAGCGATACATCATTACTTCCATTAACCTGAAAACGAGGATGTGTACCTTTGAAAGCGATAAAGTCTATACCTCGATCATTCGTATCAAATAATTTTTTTAATTTACCCTTCAGAGTATCTCCTGTTATTACGCCCCAAAGTTCAGAATCATATGCCTCTATAGGAATACGTATGGTATCTTCTTTATAGCTTATACCTTTTAGAGGTACTCGTTCATCACCGTTTCTAAGTATCACAGTTGTCAGAGAATCATTGTCAGCATTTTCTACTTCAAATAAGAAGGGAATTTTCACGTTGTTATCAACTGAAAATTCTGCATACCAATTTCCATCTTTAAGTCTATTCTTATTCATAGCACTTTCATTACATGAATTAAAAATAAATCCTGTTGCTAAAGCTATTAGGCTAATTTTAGTAAGTTTATTCATTTTCAAAAAAAGCTTATTTAAGTAATGTTGCGGGATCTATGTTATTTTCTTCAATATCTAAGAAATATTTATATGTGCCAACTTTCAATTCATGTGTAGCATCCTCATCACAGACAAATATAGCTTTAGGATGCAGTTGTAACGCAGATATAGTCCACATCTGATTTACAGACCCTTCTATAGCATGTGCCAATGCTCTGGCTTTTGAATGACCATTGACCATGATCAACACTTCTTTTTGCATCTAATATAGTGCCTACACCTACAGTAAGTGCAGTTTTGGGTACTTGATTTATATCATTGTTAAAGAAGCGAGAATTGGCTATTATTGTATCCTTAGTTAAGGTTTTTATTCGAGTGCGAGAGCCTAATGAAGAACCGGGTTCATTAAAAGCAATATGTCCGTCGGGACCAATCCCACCCAAAAATAAATCAACTCCACCCAGACGATTCATTTTTGCTTCGTATTTTTCACATTCAAGTTCTAAATCTTCAGCATTACCATCCAAAAGGTTTATATTGTCTGCTTTAATATCGATATGGCTGAAAAAGTTATCCCACATAAAAGTATGGTAACTCTGAGCATTATCTTTAGGTATACCTATGTATTCATCCATATTAAATGTAATAACATTTTCAAAACTTACAAAACCTTTTCTATTTAACTCTATTAATGCCTTGTACATACCTAGAGGTGATGATCCAGTTGGTAATCCTAAGATAAAAGGCTTTTCGGGAGTAGGGTTTGCTTTTTTTATTTTAGATGCAACATAATTGGCTGCCCACTGCGATAATGCTGTATAATTAGGTTCTATAATTAGTCTCATAATTTTTTTCTTCTCAATTTTTTTTGAAAAAATAAGATAGGCTGTCAATACATATCTCAAGCCTATCTATATTTCTGGTGTTTTATTATTATAAAGGCTTATATTCAACAAAGCCTCGATAGCTTCGTACGATGCTAATCCTAGTCTTCTATATAATTCAGCAGTAGCGTGATTTCGATCTTCCGATCGTTGCCAAAATAAACGCTCGTCATTTCCTAAAAATGGAGCACTCTCCATTTGAGATTGGTGTTTTAAAATAGACAATCTTTTTGAACGCAATTCTTCGGGAGAAATAGGGACAGCCATTTCAATATAATCTATTTCCCATTCGGCCCAAGCGCCTCTGTACATCCAGAAACGACAATCATTTAACCACTCAACTCCTTCGTTCTTCAGTTCGTCTACGGCAGCCAATATTGCATCCAGACAGACTTTGTGTGTTCCGTGCGGATCAGCCAAATCTCCTGCAACAAAAACCTGATGAGGTTTTATACTCTCAAGGTACTCTTTTACAATCTTGACATCTTTTTCCGAGATAGGATTTTTTTTAATTTTACCAGTCTCGTAGAATGGAAGGTCTAGAAATTTGATGTTACTTTCAGGAATACCTACAAACCGACAAGCAGCAGTAGCTTCTTCTCTGCGTATGCGACCTTTCATAAACAATACATCGGCATTGTCATCGTCTCCAGCTTGTTTTTCGTTCATCAAGAAGTTGAGTATCGCAGCCATCTGATTTTTTAAAGTCTTATCAGTAGGGTTGTATTTATCAATCATGTTATTGATTAATGAAGCATATCTGATAACTTCTTCATCACCTACTGCTATGTTTCCCGATGTTTCGTACGCAACATGTACATCGTGCTTTTGATTTACAAGACGTTGGAAAGTTCCTCCCATTGATATTACGTCATCATCCGGATGAGGACTGAATATTATAACTCTTTTGGGATACGGAGTTGCTCTTTCCGGACGATTGGTATCGTCTGCATTGGGTTTGCCTCCGGGCCAACCTGTAATTGTATGTTGAAGGTCGTTAAACACTTTAATATTTACATTGTAAGCAGAACCATATAGAGCTAATAATTCGCCAAGACTATTTTCTTGGTAATCTTTATTTGTAAGTTTCAAAATAGGTTTATCTACTCTGAAGCAAAGCCATACAATAGCACGGCGTATTAGTTGATTTGTCCAATCGCAGCTGCTCACAAGCCAAGGCTTACTTATACGCGTAAGATCGTATGCTGCACTCAAGTCTGTAAATATGGCTACATTGTTGTGATTTTGAAGCCATGAAGCAGGAATTTCTTCTTTGGCTTCACCCTCTACGACTTCCTTTACGCTGTTTGACTTATCTTCGCCCCAAGCAATTAATGTTATCTTTTTTGCTTGAAGCATAGTTG
>JABZEU010000007.1:685541-704682 GCA_014635995.1 Sarcophaga peregrina
CAGGCTTACAGTAAGATTTATAATATATATTAGGATTATGTGGAATAGTATTACAATTAAGCGACCCTGTTTATTGCACTTGATCTAACAACTACTGCAAAGTATTGCCAAAACAGCTTTTTACAACTTAATATGCATATTATATATAACTGACTTAGTAATAAACGGCATTATAGTAAATAGCGGTATTGCCAGAATGGATTTTAATACATACTATATTATGTAGAACTGTATTACTATTAAGTGACCCTGTATTACCACACTTAAACAAAAACATATAATCATAATGAC
Source organism: Sarcophaga peregrina (assembly GCA_014635995.1). Classification (NCBI taxonomy): domain Eukaryota; kingdom Metazoa; phylum Arthropoda; class Insecta; order Diptera; family Sarcophagidae; genus Sarcophaga; species Sarcophaga peregrina. The sequence continues at coordinate 685,833 of JABZEU010000007.1, forward strand.
AACAGTATTATCATGCAGTTCTGTATGAAATATAATTTTTATCAATGAAAATATTAATTTTTCAATTTCTAATTATTTTTCGTCATTAGTATTAGATATAAGCTTTAAAATGAGATATCATTCATTAAATTTGATGCGGTGGCATGGGAGATATTTGCAACCGACAAAAAAAGTGAAACATTGAAAAAAATGATGATAAACTGTTGAGTTTGATCAAACGTTACAATGGAACACCAAATATTTTTGAAGAAAAACAAAAGGAGACTAAAAATCATGCGATAAAAAATTGTTGGCTTTTCACAAATGATCTTAAAGCCTGTAATAATGGCTTATACGGTTATAAAAAGTGGCAAGTGGCTTTGGAAAGTATTAATCCAGCGTAAACTGAATAATTCAATTTCAGAACAATTAATCTTGTTTCCAATAACATACAAACATACATACATTCTTGTTCACTTCAACCCTTTAGTCAGGATTGCAACCTAGTTGGTCACACCACCCATGTTGTGTGTGTTAATACATGAGTGGCGGGACCTACAGTTTAAAGTCGACTCCGAACGATAGATTTGAGAAGGTTGTCATGACAATTTTTGTTTGCTCTCACAGTTATTGCCAGAAAACTGCTAAAAGAATGTCATTCAAGGAAATATTTGTGCATATTTCGTGTAGTTTATAATGTCTGAGTAGGACTCTCGTCTAATATAACACACTACCTGCTAGACTAGGGCGACCTTCTCTGAATAACTCATCAAAATTCTTTTTGCAATTGTAAGTGCTATTCAAATCGTTTGAATGAGGTTGGGCAATCAGTCTAGTATTATTCATATGAAGGAATTGTTCTCAACAATTTACAATCAACTATTGATAGTACCAAATATGTTGTATTGACTTAAAAAACCTTACCTGAGACCTAAAATATCTTTTCTGTACTACATACCAACAAAGTATTCCAAATAAAAATATCCGCTATTATCTGCTACTTGTTAAACCATTCCTTACCAACTGTATTTGTTTCGAATCCTACAAGAAACTGTGCGCCATGTTTTAAAAAGGAAAACTAAGCTTAAACCACTCAACCACTGTAACAAACTTTGTATATTTGTTATTGCCATAGGGGCTAAATAACATGCGGTACGTGTTTTGATTTCATTGTGAGAGTATAAACGAAAAATGTACACAAAATAACTTCTATACCAGTCGTGGGTGTGTATATCAATACACTTAACTTTTCTTAGCCAAAAAGTATTCGAAAGTGTATTGAAAATAGATAGTCAGACAGACAGACAGATAGATGGACAACCGTTGAGGTTTAACTTCATTTAACCGTAAGTGTTTACTGCTGAAAACTCAATGAAGAGCCATCAACAGCAGCAAAATGGAAGCAGCCTTTAATACTTGCCATTTAGCCATCGCTTAGAAAGTGCGATGAATGAAAGAAGGAATGAATATGAGAAGAACTAAATGAAACGAATGAAATGAAGGTCTAAAGTGGCATTGAAAAATCACTTGGTCTCCACTAAAACTACAAAAGCTGTCCATGTATGGAGAACGTAAGGCAGAAGGAGATGTAAATACATTGACTGACAACAACTACGCGATAACATTTCGTTGATTTATCGCATAGAGCTGCATATTGGCAGCAATTGCACTGAAGAATAATACGTATCCTGCCACACATGTTACGCTAAATGTGTGCTAAACATTTGTAGATTAAAAAAAAAATTTGAATTAAACTTGTATTCAGGATTAATTATTCTTCCGTTTAATGTGAATTAAAAAGTTTCTATAAATATTCGATTTATAGCATCACTGTAACTATGATATCGAAACACTGCCTGCAAATGCAAGAATATTGTAAAACCAAATCCGCCACATGTCAGCATAATCAGCATAATTATTGTTGTATCATGAACATAAGCGATTATGTCATTGAATTTATTAATGCTTTAATAGATTGACATTAAAGGTCATTTCACACACATGCCCACATACATACCGTATTACATAATTGTTTGTACAAATGCATGCATTTTATAATTTCATTTATTGAGACAGATTCACGTATAATCAGTTAAACTATTTCATGAGCACACAACACATCTATTGTTGTTTGTATAAATTCAAATCAAAATATTGTAATCGATTTTCAAATGGTGTATGAGTGATAAATGAGTAATGTAAACAACAATGAAATCACAACAACAGCTAATGACAGCAGTAATTGTGGTTTCGACAATTTGACGATATCAAAAGCAAATCAATATTTCAACAGTTCCGCTCTATTAGCAGTGGTTTTAGGAAAGCAAGCGAATGATTTTTCGATACTTTAGTAGGTCTCACCTATGTATGCTGGTCGAAATACAGTGAGCAACAAAAGGAAAATTAGAAAAATAAGTATACATTAATAGATTAACGTTATTTTTATTTAAAATTGTTTCATTGCCAGTTTTTAAATTTGAAACAAAAGAAAAAAATTACAAAACATTTAGAAATATTATGAAGATTTTTCCGATATTCTCCTTAAGTGATAAAAATTAAGTTTGGTTATTGTTGGAATTTTTATTCTTGGTGTATAATTCCTTTTGACGCTCACTATAGGTAGGAAGAGTTATTCCTCTATTTATTAATAGAATTTTTGTCCTTAATGTACGGTTTCTTTTGACTCTCACTGTATAAAGGAGAATTTTGAGTAAATAATTTATCGATTAAGTAAGGTTTGTTCAGAAACAATGAATTGAAGAAGCAATTGAAGGAACAAGTATTTATACTAGCTTGCTTAAGATCCATGTTGTTTGCTGTAGTCATCCGAATACTTTATTGAATACCAATCTTAAGGATTGATCAAGAGAATTACACAATATTGGCAGAGACATAGTATTTATGAATTTAAGAGTTAAAGTTTTAAATGCGTGTGAAAATAATTTCAAATTTAAAAACTACAGACGCAAACCCACATTTTTGGCAGCGCCAGTTTTTGTCTCTAACAGGAGAAATTTTGCTATTAACAAAGCTCTGTTAACTGTTTAACAGTGACAATAAGTAGATTAATCTTCCACTTTGCAATTATTGGAGACTATTGACACAAAAGATAATTCGCATTATGATCATTATTACTTACTTACTTACTTAATTGGCCATAACAACCCGATTAACGGATTTCAGCCTGCCGCAATACATCCTTCCAGGCGCCTCTGCTTCTTGCGCGCCTACGCCAGTTGGTCACACCAATCGATGACAGGGCTTCCTCGACTTGGTCCTTCCACCGGATACAAGGTCGTCCTCTTCGCCGACTTCCGCAGATCCCCGCATCAAATACTCGTTTCGCCGGAGCATCCATTCGAACGACATGGCCGAGCCAGCGCAGCCGCTGGATATTAATACGCTGCACAACATCTATGTCGTTGAGAAGCTCATACAGCTCACTGTTAGATCGGATACGGAAATCATCGCCAACTCGCACAGGACCGAAGATCTTACGTAGGACTTTCCTCTCGAATACCCTCAAGGCTGCTGCATCAGTTCTTAATAGGGTCCATGCCTCTGCGCCATAAAGAAGCACGGGTAAGATGAGCGTCTTGTAGAGTATTAATTTTGTCGCACGAGAGAGGTCTCTGCTGCTCAATTGCCTATTGAGACCATAGTAGCACCTGTTGGCAAGAGTAATCCTGCGTTTGATCTCCAGACTGACATCATTTTTGGTGGTAACGGCGGAGCCAAGATAAATAAATTCCTTGACTGTATCAAAAGTATAGTTATCGGCCGTAATCTGAGAATCAATACGCCGCACGTCTCTACTTGTCGACAACATATACTTTGTTTTGCCCTCATTTACTGCCAGACCCATCTTCTTAGACTCCCGTTCAATAGCGCTAAAGGCAGCAGTAACATCTCGCTTGGTACGCCCTATGATGTCGATGTCGTCAGCGTACGCAAGCAACTGGACACTTTTTTGAAAAATAGTGCCATTACGATGCACTCCCGCCTTTCGCAGAACACTCTCCATGACGAAGTTGAAGAGGTCGCATGATAAGGGGTCGCCTTGTCTGAAACCTCGCACGGTATCAAAAGGTTCGGAGAGGTCCATTCCTACCTTGACGGAGCTGCAGGAATTGCTCAACGTCATTCTGCATAGCCTTATCAGCTTCGCAGGTATACCGAGCTCAGACATTGCGGCATAAACACGATCCCTTATGGGGCTATCGAAGGCTGCCTTATAGTCGACAAAAAGATGGTGTGTGTCGACTTGTTTTTCGTGGGCCTTTTCCAGGATTTGGCGCAGTGTGAAGATCTGGTCTATGGTGGATTTGCCAGGTCTGAAGCCGCACTGATAAGGTCCAATCAGTGTTTTGACGAGTGGCTTCAGTCGTTCACACAATACGCCTGTAAGAACCTTATATGCGATAGGGAGAAGGCTAATACCCCTGTAGTTGGCGCAGATTGTGGGGGTCTCCCTTTTTCAGGACAGGACAGAGGACACTGAGGTTCCAATCGTTGGGCATACTTTCTTCTAGCCATATTTTGTAGATGAGCTGGTGCATGCGCCCTACCAACTCATTACATCCGGTCCTAAACAATTCAGCGGGGAGGCCATCAGGACCTGCCGCTTTATTGTTTTAAGACGCGTAATCGCGACTTTGACCTCTTCATAGCTAAGCGGCGGAATCTCCACGCCGTCATCATTGATCGAGAAGTGTTTCCTCCACAACCTCAGCACCCCCTGCGGATCTGTAACCAGGTTTCCGTTCTCGTCCTTGCAAGAAGACGCTCCGGGTCTATAACCCTCGGTTAGACGCTTAACCTTCTGATAAAATTTTCTAGCGTCATTCCTACGTCTATGCATCTCGACTTCCTCACGCTCACGCCTTTCCTGCTCCCTTTTCTTGCGTCTGAAAAGGCGTCTCTCTTCCCTTCTCTTCTCTCTGTAGTTCTCGACAATGGCTCGCGTAGCAGCAGACTGCAACGTCTTCTTGTATGCGGCGTTTTTCGCTGCAGTTGCCTCGCGACACTCCTCATCGTACCATTGATTTCGTTGGGGTGGGCGCTCGAAACCAAGGACTGTTTTCCGCAGTAGTGCGCAAGGAGTGGGAGATGTTGGCCCACAGTCCTCCAATGTCGTTGAGGTTAGGTGGGGATCGACGGAGCTTATCAGAGAGTTGAGCGGAGAACGCCTCAACTGTCCCTTGTGATCGCAGCTTCCTGACATCCAGCTTCCGCAGTGTACTAGAGCGCGCCATCCTCGAGGCGCAAATGCGCAATCGAAACTTGGCTGCGACAAGGTAGTGGTCCGAGTCAATGTTCGGACCTCTAAATGTGCGCACATCTAGTACACTGGATACATGCCTTCCGTCAATCACAATATGATCGATCTGGTTGGAAGTTGATCGATCGGGGGACATCCAAGTGGCCTTGTGGATGTCGAGATGTTGAAACCTGGTGCTACATACTACCATGTTACGCGCCGCGGCGAAATCGATCAGCCTCATACCATTGGAGGTAGTGTTCGCGTGGAGGCTGAACTGTCCGACAGTGGGGCCAAAGATACCTTCCCGCCCGACCTTTGCATTAAAATCCCCGAGGACAATTTTTGCGTCATGGGCCGGGCACTTATCATATACGTCCTCGAGTTTAGCGTAGAAGGCATCCTTAACCACATCGTCCTTATCTTCCGTCGGGGCGTGAGCACAAATCAGGCTGATGTTGTAGAATTTTGCCCTGATGCGGATTGTGGCTATTCTTTCGTTCACAGGTGTGAACCCAGAGACAAGGTGGCGAAGTCTCTTATTAACCACAAATCCGCATCCAAATTCGTGCTTATCAACATGGCAGCTGTAGTACACATCGCAAGATGCTAGCCTTTTGCATCCTTGCCCTATCCATCGCATTTCCTGTATGGCAGTGATGTCAGTCCTACATTTCTTGAGGGCATCCGCCAGCTGGGCGGAAGCGCCCACCCTGTGAAGGATGCAGACGTTTCAAGTGCTATTCTTAAATCGTTGTCCTTTGAACGTTTGCCATGGTCGTCAACTTTAAAGGGGATCTTTTTGGAATTATGTACATTAGTTTTCATTGGAGTAAAGTTTTTACGTGGTGGGTTCCAAGCCCTACGTACGATCATTATTATTTGTGAATAATAGTGTTGAAATGTAAAAGATGATTGATGGGGCTCGACGCTCAAAATTATTCCAGCTGTCCCACTACCACAGTTCGAAAAAGGACCCTTGGGACTACCATTTGCATATATCAAGTAGGTGTAGTCAGGGTTGTCATGGAATCTGATTACAGTCAGAATCAGAATTGAAATCGACAAAAAGTTAATATTGGTGTCACAGAAACAGATGTTATCGGTTTTATGTTCGAATCAGAATTGTTGTCAGAATTTCGTGTCACAGAAACTGTTTTTATCGATTTTTTGTCAGAATATTCTGATTAGCTGACAGGCGTCAGACTTCTATTTTATTAGTTTTGTTTTGTGTGGGGTAAATGAAATTGTTGCAGAATGTAAGTTAAATTAAATTTTATAAAAATAAAAGACAATGATGTTCATATTTTTTCTATCATACAAATAGGGGACAGCACAGAAATAGCGCGCAAAATAACTTATTTCTTAAATTCATGGAAGAAACAAATATTATGTAATGCGGCACAAACATTTACTATCTGTACCACTTTTTGCGTACTGTAATGTAGTGTACTCATCAAGCAGCGAAAACGACTTTTTAGCACCCCTATTGTCCTCTCTACAATATTACGAGCTGAAGCATGCGCTACATTAAATTTATATTATCTTGAGTTATATGCTGCGTTTCTATACGGGGTTATTAAAAAGACTCTATTGGATATCCGCAATCTCCTAATAATCTTGACGTTCGATCACCACATTCATATTCTGTTAGAAAATGCTGGCGGGCCTACTTATGTTCCACACGAAAGCATCGTGACTTGAGCTGGAATACCGTGCATCTATTGCTCGAATCATCATGTCGCTATCACAAATCTTCCAATGAAAAATATATTAAAAAATAAGTTTAGAAAATACTAGTTTTTACCTACAATCATGGTGTTCGTCGACTGCAGGCTTTATTATTTTGATATGAGTGCCGTCGATGCATCCAACTATGGATGGGATTTTATACTTAGTAAAAAAAATAGTTTTTACACCTTAGTTTTTCGTTGTCATCCATTTTAAGTTTTACCCATAGAGGACATAAGTATCTTTCCAAAACTTTTAGTACATTTCTCAATACAATTGATACTGTACTTCGGCCTAGGTGAACGGAACTATCATTTCCAACTTCCTTTTGATATGATCCTTCGGCCAAAAAAGCAATGTTGCTGCAACCTGAATAACGCAAGGAATATTTGAAGGAGGCAGGTGAGTTTCAATGATGTTCAACAACATTCGGAAAGCTTCTTTATTCAGACGAAATTGTCCAATAAATCTTTAAAGTTTGTAAATGTTAATACCTTTATCATTGCGGTTTTTATTGTAATGTCTACTTACGCTGTTTCCGGCAGCTCTAGTGGATTGGTGTAGTCCCTTAATATTTTTCGTTTCACTTTTTCATTTTTTGTTTCCTCCATCATTAAAAATAAAACTACCGCTTCAACCATTTTAGTTTAGATACAAATTATTTATTTTTTTATATTATATATTATATTTTTGCAAAAATCTATAAAAAAAAATTATTTTAGAATGTAAACAAAGCAAAAGATCTGATTCGAATATAGGTTTTGTTAATTTTCGAAATAAAGGAAAAACAACTCGATTTCATGACACCAATTCAAATCAGAATCGATTTACAATTCTGATAAATGACAATTCTGACTTGGATTCTGCAACAACCCTGAGTATTTCTTATACGTTCCAAAATGGCTACTGATCTTCTAGAGGAATTTCAAGTAAAAAATTTATATTTTCAAAGCAAATTTTCTCAATACCATAACACTTTATATGTGACTATATTTCTGATTATATCAAAAAGACTTGGAACCTTCCTTTGCATGTAGTATTGTACTCATAGACCTATACTCATAGACCATGTGTCCTAAATTTAGCTTCTAAACAAGTGGTATCATGTTCAGATGGATACTATGCTTACAGTGTTCTGTTAAGAGCAAATTTTGTTCTGTTAAGAGGCAATTTTACTCTGTAAACGTCAATTGTGGCGTTGCTAAAGTTTATGGTTTGAGTTTTGGATTTTGAAATTCATATTTATTGTCGCACGTATAAGAGTTAAAAATTTTTAAATTTTTAAATCCATTTCTGTTATTGACTTAAAATGACCTCAAATTGTATGACGTAGAACCACAAAGTAGACCATAAACCATGTCGACAGTCTTTTTTGAATTTGAAGGCGAAAACAGTAACAAAAAAACACAAGGAAAAAAGTGAAATTTGACATTCTGTGACTGAAACTTTTCATTCAAGCTGAATTTCTTTTTTTTTTCTTGAGTGCCTACACAGGAAATATGAAACCATTATTCCTTTTGCCAATGACAAATCTAAACGAAATTTTAATTTGAAACAAAAAAAGTAAAGAACAACAAGAGAGTTTTTTTTGTCTTTCAAAAATTCCGTCAAATGACTCATAAGAAAACATGACATTTTAAATGATTTTCTTTAGAAAAAGGAAGGAAGGAAGGAATATACAGTGATGTACGAATATGTTGGCAAATCTTTTAGTCAATAAAAGTTCAGTACAATAAATTTGGCGAAGCTATTTAATTTATAGCAAATATTTTTTCATCACCTAATGAAATTTATAATTGATGCCGTTTCGAAATTAATTTTGAGTGTCTTTTTTTTTCTAGGCACATAATCAATTTCAGGTTTAATGGGTTGCCATTAAAAAAACTTATTGTTTTGGAAAATTTATTTCTATTTTGGTTGTTCAAATTGAAATGCTTTTTTTCTTTTGGGTTATAAAACGATAATAAATTTTAATGTTCAGGATTTCATCATTTTAGCAGGTAATAAAATTAATTTAAAACCATTCAATTTGGTTTATTAGTTCCGGTGAATGATTATGATGTGCGAACGAAATGGTAATAAATTTTAATTTCCTATCCTAAGCTATAAATTTAAGAACGGACAATGGGATGAAGTAAGCACTTGTGGATACTTAAGGTACGTAGTTGACATGCCATTTCATGACTAAATTGCTAAAAGTCGACAGGATTTATTGAGCAGCATGGGTATATAATAGAAGGAAATCATAAAAATGTTTCATTAAATTCGAATGAGAAAAAAAGGAAAGTCATGTCATTTTAGTATTCATCTATAGATAGAAACAAAATTGTGTCAAAAGATAAAGGCAACTTATTGAAATTAATGTAAAAGAAATACTTATTTTTTCTAAATTTTGTCATTGGCTTAAACAAAAATTCGGCCATTGGGCCACAGTACCTTCAAAGTCCTCCTTCATATTGTTACGAAAATGAAAATGTTTTGCTTTTACATCGCTTAACATTAAAATTATAAACAAAAGCTCTAAAAACAAAACAATACAGTAAACAAATTTGTTTACAAATTATTGTACTGCTTAATATAACAACAAACACCAACTTTAAAAAATTATAAATGAGTAAACAAAAATCTACAAACAATACCGCAAGAATAAATGTAAACGACGATGTATTAAGAAAATTGGCTTTGAAAATATCAATTTCTTGATTGAAAATTCTCTAGATGATCAGTGGCCATTTTGGAACATATAAAAAATACTACACCATACAGACTATATGCAAATGGTAGTTCAGAGGGTCCGTAGTTATGAAATAATTTTTAGAGAGAGAGAGAGATAGAGCTGGAATAATTTTGAAAGTCCTTTAAATTTCAACACTTTTATTCACAAATAATAATGATCATAATGCGAATTATCTTTTGTGTCAATAGTCTACAATAATTGCAAAGTAGTAGATTAATCTTCTATTGTCTCTGTTAAACAGTTAACAGTGCTCTGTCAATAGTAAAGTTTATCCGGTTAGTGACTCATTGTTTTTATTTGCTTTTGATTTTTCGTGTTCTTTGTAATCCTTTTGCAATTCATGAATACAATTTTTAAATAACTTTCTTTTGAATTTCTACATCCTTTCACTTTCAACATTCATGTTGATTTTCATTTGTATTTTTTTTTTTCATTTAAATTATCTTTACAAGTGCTACGTACATACATATGTCAGTACGATTCCATATGGTATTTAGGCATTCTTTTATTTTTAATTGCCTCTGGCGTAATATGGCTCTTTAAATATCTTGTAAGAAAAGAAGCAGAGAAGGAAGTATTTTTAGCTTGTGCCATAATTTATCACAATTAACCTTGAACTGGTCACTTAACATTTAAGCCGGTGACAAACAGAAGACGAAATAGAAAGAAATCTTAAACGTTTTTTCATTTTTACCAATGCTGCTTAAACTAGACTCATGTTTGGCTTACAAACTTTCGCAGGAAGAGAGAAAAAGTACTCGTCTAATTTAATTAAATCATAAAACAACAACTACAACAACAGAAATTAATATGTAAGTAAACATGTCTGCCATGTAAGACAGGGAGACAGACATTTCAAGAAAAACTAAACAAAACATGACGTTTAATGTCATGCCAATTAAAAAAAAAAGAAAGAAAAAGGAAAATAAACAATTTATTCAATGACATTTCCGTTACACATACCTAAACATACGGCTAAACAATGTTGACATTTAAGTCATAATAATTACAGATGTTCGAGTAAAAAAAACAGCAATTAGAGCAGATGTTGTTGTAGAAGCATTTCTTTAATCAGATTGTTAAGGGGTGTACCATTACAAATTATATAGTGAATGGGTTTTCATCGTTAGAAAAATTCATGATTTTTGGGATGCCGTAGTGTACTTAGAAAGAGTAGTACTGATTGAAAAATAATCTTCTCAAGCGCGCTCCTGCATTGAGAAAGCATTCCATATTCCATCTGGTATACAATGAGGTGACCGCAAAAGTATTTTTCAGAATATCTTCGAGAGGCGTTGAACAACTAACAATTTTGGCAGGCAAATGACATCGATTGATGCCTTTAAATTACCGATCGCTATACAGGATATACAGTAGCGAGCACAAAAAATGCAACGTTGGGTAAAATTATCTTAAAGTGCGATAATTTTAAAAAAATGGTGACCAGTTCAAAATATTTCTTTGGGTTATTAATCCCTACAGTTATAGATACCTATTATCAATAACATTATGTAAATATTTTTAATTAATGATTAAATACGGCGAACAGTGTGAACGCCTATAGAGGACTCCCATTTGCGAAATTAGCAACGTCCACTGCGGTCTTTCGTGGATCTTTTTTAACCAGTGCAATCATCTGGCGGTCTTGGCGAGAGGTAGTTTTTCGAGGATTACCACTACCTGGTTTCCTTTCCACACTATTTCTCAAGGAAAATCGAGATTTAATCCGACATACGGTTGATTGATTTACACCAAAGAGGTGTCCAACTTCACGCATGGATTTTCCTTCTTCTAAGGCTTTAATGATTGCAGTTTTGCTGTCAGCTGAGAGCTGCTTCTATTACAAAACACATGTTGTATAACTTATTTAAAAAATTTTCAATTATAATTAAATAAATAACTTACTTTAACTATTTTTTTATTATGTTGCATTTTTTTTGCTCGCTAAAAATTTGCACTTTTTTCACTAATTCAAAAATATTTAACTTTTTGAAGCGGAATTTGGAATAAACTGTGGTTACTTTGGAAACTTATAATTGAAAGAATTAACAGCAAAAGAAAATAGATAAATTAGTTACCGTTATTTTGAAACAGATCTTATTAAAGATCATAGATCACAGTGTTGCATTTTTTGTGCTCGCTACTGTACTTATTAGCTGTTTTTTATATAGGACACTACGTCACGCATAAAAAAGGCCGCAACATGAATGTATCATATGACCGATCATTTCAAGGCCTTGCCTAGAAGCGTTATTCCTAATTTAGGATTATTCTGAAAAAGTATCAGTTCGATGCGGACATGCTCAAATGAAAAGAGTTTACGCGATATTTGCCACAAGAATTTACAGAAAATTATTTAAAGGAATTGGCGAGAGATTTTTAGATTAGTTTGTAGTGGAATGCAAATCACTGTGCCATATAGAAAGGTAACGGATGCGTAAGTCGAACAGAAGAAGGACTATAGACATTAATATTGCCTTTCAATTGGCAATTGGAAGGGAGGTAATTGTGTACACGTCCATACGGATAGCTATACCTAGATGCGAAGCAGTTTGGATAAGTAAAACAGGGGTAATAGTTGCTGTAATTGATCAATTGCTTGGGAGATCTTGTATCTCATTTACTTACTTAATAGTCGCCGTAGTTTAGTAGATAGTGTGTTGGCTTATTAGACGTAAGACCCGGATTTAAACCTCAGGTGAATATTTCTCCGACGTCTACCACTCAGCAGATTTCTGCCAAAAACTCTGAGAGTAAATAAAATTGGCATGAAGAGCTTCTCAAAAATTTGTCGTTCAGAGTCGATTTTAAACTGTAGGTCCTGCCACTCAAGTATAAAACTAAAGCACACAACATAAGTGGTGTGAGAAGCTAGGTTGTAATCCTGACTGAAGGGTTGTAATGACCAATTCTGTCTGCACTTACTTAATAAGGATTACAACCTAGTTTCTCATAACTATCATTTTACGTGTGTTAATTTTATCCACGAATGGCAGGACCTATAGTTTAAAGTCGGCTCTAAGCTACAGATTATTGAGAAACTTTTCATGTTAATTTTATTTACTCTCTGGAAGAATTTGCCAGAATACTTGTGAGACAAAGTAGCCGAAAGAAATCTTACGTTTTTTTCGTTATGTCTACGCTTAGGGGTTTAAGAACAATAAGACGGGAAACTATCTGCTGGACTATGGCGACTTCTTTCATCTTCAAAGCAAAAATATTAGTGGAGTCTCAAGTTCAGAGGAATTATATCGAGGAGCCACATTGATTTCAGCCAATGATTTTTGGATTTTGTAAAGTTTCTAGCAGATGTCAGATTGAGGAGAAGGATTGCTGTCTAAAGGATCAGGTACCTTTTAAGTGATAAAATTCCTGTGTTACTTTCGTATTGATTTTAAAAATGAGATTCCTATACAAAGTCCTAGAGGTAGAAAGAGTATAAAAATCTTCAAAATTTTAATTTATTCTGATAATTGAGAAGGGTTTTCATTTGAATGGTTAAGTAGCGCTAGAAATTTGTTAAATATTTCTCTTACCGAGTCTCAGTTCCATTAAAAATTTAATTGAGTTAAAAGCAATAATATTTCGATAACTTGTATTTCTTACCTGAAATGAAAGAAAAATAAAACAAATTTAGTTCTAAATAAATGCAATAAATATGAAATTTTAAATGAAACAGAAGATATAAGAGAAGGATAATTTTATAACCAAGATTTGAATCGAAGAAAATTCTCTAAAGGACTTTGTTAAGCATATTTTTTAATTTATTTGAGAAAAAATAAGGAAAATTATTACAATAAAGTAAAATAAAAAACTTTTAGTTACAAGATTAATGGTAGTCACTTACGTTTTCATTTATTTAAAATTTTTAAAAATACTTTTTCTTTAACTAACCACACATATTACTAACAGTTAAAGGAATAAAATCTTTGATAGATTATCGCTAAAGCAGAAGGAAAATAGAAAATAATATTGAAAAAATTTTATTAAAGTAATCTGACTAAACGCGGTGAAAATTTTCTTTTACTTTTCTATTCTTATTTTACAAGAAAATATGAATTTTAAAAGGCACAAGCAGTATGACCTTTTTAATAAGGATTGGTTGGCATCATTTACAACAGCCTGTTGTGACAAGTCAGCAGCCCATCTTGTCAGAAGTAGGTGTAGAAAAAATATCTTAAAACGAAGCGTATGTCTACAGTACATAAAAACAATAAAAAAAACATATCATTTGCATGTGATTGTAATTCCAAGAACCTACTTAAAGTACACATTTTTTATTAAGCTTTTCAATATTTTTTTGCCGTATGTACGGTTGTTTATAAGGCAAACTACTTATCATTACAATAATTTTAATTCTAACTAAAGGGTAGTGTGGCTACACTCGGAAAAATGATTAGAAATTCTAATGTTAGAATTTTCAAAAAATTATTTATTGTTGAACTATTTCAGTACAAATATATGCGAGATTGATTTTTGTTGGCATTGTCGCGTTTTTACGTTTAAAATATGTACTCGTAAATTGATAATAAAATAAGACATAATTTATGTAGAGTTTTTAATTAAAATTCTTATTAACGCACAATTCTGTGTGCCACTTTTCACAACTTGATGTAAACAACAGCATTTGCTCCTCTTTGTAATGCCTCTGTTTATACCCTTTGCATAAACACTGACAATTATTAGTCAGTTATATACATACATAATTGGCCATTACAACCCTTCAGTCAGGATTACGACCTAGCTTCTCACAAACATTATGTTGTGTGCGTTAATTTTATACATGAGTGGCGGGACCTACAGTTTAAAGTCGACTCCGAACGACAGATTTTTGAGAAGCTTTCATGCAATTTTTACTCTCAGAGTCTTTGCCAGAAATCTGCTGAGAGGAAGTCGCCGAAGAAATATTTTTCGTTTTGATGTCTGACCTGGGATTATTAGTCAGTTATTCGGTAGATATTTGTCACGGTTATTCTCTTGAAACACATCGCGTCTGTACTCAAGACACACTAAACTTTACTAACTCACCAAGACAAAGCAATGCAGGTGCTTTGTCTTTTGTATGATTGAATAGAAAGTCTGATGAACATTTTTGAAGGCGAATGTACGTGACTTCGCCTTCTCGAAATCTCTATAAATGAAAAGATCGTTCTTTACATTCATTATTGTTGTGTTGTTTGTAGATTTTGTTTGTATCTTTACAATTTTTTAATGCTGGTGTTTGTTGTTATATTAAGCATTACGGTATCTAGAGTTTTAATTTTCGTAAAAGTATTTTTCAAACATTTCTCACAGTGAGGTTAAGTCACTTTTAAATATAAAATTTTATATTAAATTTCTGCAAGTGTAAAATGTCAATAACGTCTTGAATACTTGCCTTGGCATATTGTTTACTCTTTCGAAATTCTCTTTATAAATGTGTGTGTGTGTGTGACTGAGTGTAAATGGTTGAGAATATAAAAATGTAAAACGGCAGCATTATTATCATCATCAAGCACATCATTGTTATTATTATTATTGCTCTCGTATAATGTTATATTCTGTTATTTAAGAAGGAGTAGCAAAAGAAAAAAAGGGGAAAGAGAACAAAACAAAAATACCCACATAACATAAATAAATAACGGAAATAAAAACATATGCCTGTAGTCGTAAGTGTATCTTTTGGCTTCAACAGATGTAGTATGGCAGTGCTCATGTACTCGCCCTCATACACGAACGTATGAATGATGACTTTGTTGTTAATTTTATTTACAGTCATAACAAATATGTGCCTTGGGGTATGACAGTGTATTGATAGTACACTGAAGAAAAAAACAATTTATAAATAATTGGGGAAAATAAAATTGTATTGTATTTAAAGACAAATTCATGATTTAGAAGCTGTTTAGAAATTTAAAATTTAATCGCTATATTTAAAAGAAATGTCTTTATTTAAAAGAAAATTCTCTTAACTTTAATCAGAGTATTCAAAGATTGGACAAGATCTAAGAGAATAAAATGAAATTGAGAAAAAATATAAAACTTTAATCAAGCTGGAAACAATTCTCTTCGTACTGTCTCCTATATTGTTTGCTGGGTTGCAGCTAACAGAAGTCGCTAAAATTTATATTTCTTTTCAATTTTCAAAAAACTTTTTCCTTACGTATCTTTGTGTCTAAACAGTTGTAAATACAACAGTAGTAGAGACTAATCAGTCATGAAAAGCAACTGTACCCTATGGATAAAAATTAACTTTTGCCATTTAAGGAGAGTGCCCGAAAAAATTTTAAATATTTTTAAGTTTTTTGCAATTTTTTTTTCTTTCTATTTTCAAAACTGGAAATGAAACAAATTTTAAAATAAAAATAACAGCAATTTATGGACGAATATATTCCTGAAACTACAGTTTCTTATAAAGTCCACTGTATATAAGGTAACATAAAATAAAAAATCAAACCAATTTTAATAGATAAGAACATGTTTTGAAATGTATTCAAATTTATTTTTTTTTTCCAGTCGAATATGCATTTTGAAAATCTATTTCAAAATAAAAAACACTTTTCTGTTGGCAATTTTCACTTAAAATACTCTCTTGTTTCTTGCTTGTCTACTGAAATAATTTGAAAACGAATTCCTACTACAAAAACATTTTAGATTTTTATTTAGAAATAGTCTATGATCCTTACATACATAATTGGCCATTACAACCCTTCAGTCGGGATTACGACCTAGCTTCTCACACCACATATGTTGTGTGCGTTATTTTATACATGAGTGGCGGGACCTACAGTTTAAAGTCGACTCCGAACGACAGATTTTTGAGAAGCTTTTTATGGCAATTTTTACTCTCATCTTTGCCAGAAATCTGTTGAGAGGAAGTCGCCGAAAAATTTTTCGTTTTGATGTCTGACCTGGGATACGAACCCAGGCCTTTTGTCTAATAAGCCACACACACCTACCCACTAGACCACGGCGACTTCTGCATCCTATGAATCCTTAACTTTAAATAAACTTCGCCCTTGCTTTGATTTGAACTTAATTAACCTGTCACAATGTTGGCATCTGTAAATATTTATGCTTTTTATGGCCAGTCTCAAGTTGTACAATAATTTATGCAAAACATTTGTATTCAAATGAAGAAAAAATAAAGTTAAAAAAGAAAAAATAAATTTTTTTTTAAATAATTTAATTTTATGGGTCATAAATTCTTATAAAAGTTTTAAAAAATATTTGAATTTTGTTAAGGCAAACAGAAGAAAAAAGAAAATAATTTCTAAGCATTTACATTTTAAAGGGAAATTATTCGAACGAAACATTTTGTTTAAGGAATATTTTTAGACCTGAAGCATATGTGCTATACAAGCATATGAGCTATAATTTCTGAGAAAAAAAAAAGAACGCTTTATTACTTTGCATGCAACATGCAATGTTTGTAATCAAAAATATAAATTAAAAACAAAATTATCGATAAATAATACAAAATAATTATATTTTATGGAGTAAAATCATGTGTAAAACATTAATTACAAAGAAAAATTAAAGCCAGACATGAACTTGCATCTATAATTGGACTACTACAAGAATATTGTTGATTACTACACGGTAGACATTCATATTGTTATGAAAATGAAAAATCTAGATGCTGGTGTTTTGTTATTACATCACTTAACATTGCAATTATAAATGAAAGCTACAAAAGCAAAACAATGCAAATAAACAAACCTGTTTACAAATTATCGTACTGCTTAATATAACAACAGTAGAGTAATAAATGTAAGCCACGATGTTTGAAAAGGCGAAATCATAACATTCGTGTTCAATAACATTCATCAGACTATTTAATCTGCCATATAAAATTCAAGGCAAAGCAGGCGCGATAGTTAGTAAAGTTCAGTCAGTTTTTGTGTGAAGATGCACTATATTTGAGGAGAATAATCATGGTTTGAAAATCTTCGTTAAAGTGATTGTTATTTATTATGTAAAGGATATAAACAGAGGAATAGCAAAGAAAGCAATTGCTGTTAACATCAAATTGTGAACAGTGGCACACAGAAATGTGCAAATTATAAAGAATTTTAATTAAAACTAAACACAATTTTTTATTTCATTTGCAATCTATGAGCTTTATAGTTTATAGGTTTTTAAAAGATAAAAAACATAACAATGTTGTTGAGGTCAAAATGCGATGTTGAAGCTCCAGTCGTATTGTCTGCAAACTTTACAGACGTTGCAGTTTAAAATTTTTACGTTTTTTTTCGTTTTTTTTTTAAATTTTAATCAAAACCAATTTTATAGTGAGTTTAAAAGAAAAAAAGAACTTTTCGAAATACATGTTTTGAATAGAAAATAAAAAATTTTCTCAAATTTATTAGACACTGAATGTTAATTTAAATTCAAATCATTACAACAATGCACAGTGTAGTACATAGTGTAATACTAAAGAGACTGCGTTAGAAATTCATTAATTTTTATTGTTTTTGGCTCGTCCTGCTGGCATTTAATCTGCTTCCATATTCACGTTTACATTTCCATTAGGCCGCTTAGAATTTGCATTTACATTATAGGATGGCTCTTCTCACTTCTATTTAAAATCTCAATTTGCCTTGAAAGTCTCTCAGTGCCATACTACTTTTCTGTAGAGGCTTTCATGTCTCTCGGTTTTCTTTTGATTTTTGTATTTACTTTGAGTCTTGACCTTAGTGGTCTTATTATAATGGCTACAAGGTCATGTAATAATTTATTGTTAAATAAAGACTCAATTTTCACACACAACCATATACACACACACACATGCATATACGTACGTACACATTCATGAAAATTTTGTAAATTGAAAGCATTAAGAAAGACAAGAATTTGTTTAAAAAGAAGAATTGAAGAAAATGATTTCAAGTTGGAACACACAAAAGGGCAATCAAAAAGTCAGAATTTTTTTTTGAAGACAAAGAAAATGAAGGCTTTTGCTGTAAAAGAATTTAAAAAACAAATTCAAATCTTAAACATGGTTTTATGCCTTAAAAGGAGCTTTAAACTGTTTGATGTTTTTATTCCTAAAACCCTTAAAGAAGGTGTTCAATTATTTAAAATACTTTTCTAACTCGTAGTATTGTCGGTCGGTTGTTATGTTTTTACCTTTTGAAGACGTTTAAAATATGAGTTCTTAA
>JABZEU010000007.1:705182-734289 GCA_014635995.1 Sarcophaga peregrina
AGGAAATTTTCTTTCTAACGAAAAAATCATTTTCTCAAACTATTCTGGAAATCAGCGACATCACAATTTGCAGTAGGAAATCTATCGGCAACATCATTTTCTGTCGGAAATATATCGAGGACGTAATTTTCTATAGTAAATCTGTCGACGAAGTAATTTTCTGTAGGAAATCAAATGACAATAATTTTTTCTATAGGAATTTTTTCTTCATTACATCTAACGAAAATATCATTTCTCTAACTTTTCTGGAAATCTAGCGACATCACAATTGAAGTAGGAAATCTATCAGCAACATCATTTTCTATAGGAAATATCTCGACAAATTAATTTTCAATAGTACATCTATCAAATAATTTTCGTAGGCATTCAAACGACAATATATTTTTCTATAGGAAATTTTTTCTTCATACATCTAACGAAAAAATCATTTTCTATTACTATTCTGGAAATCTAGCGACAATCAAAATTTGAAGTAGGAAATCTATCGGCAACATCATTTTCTATCGGAAATATATCGACGACTTAATTTTCTATAGTAATCTGTCGACGAAGTAATTTTCATAAGGAAATCGAATTACAATATATTTTTTCTATAGGAATTTTTTTTCTTTATACACCACGCGACCCGAATCATTTTCTCGAACTTTTCTAGAAATCTAGCGACAACACAATTTATTGTAGTAACTCTATCGGCACATCATTTTCTGTAGGAAATCTACGAAAACATAATTTTCTATAGTTAATCTATCGACGAAATAATTTTCTGTAGGAAATCAAACGACAATATATTTTTCTAGAGGAAATTTTTTCTTCATACATCTAACGAAAAAATCATTTTCTCAAACTATTCTGGAAATCAGCGACATCACAATTTGCAGTAGGAAATCTATCGGCAACATCATTTTCTGTCGGAAATATATCGAGGATGTAATTTTCTATAGTAGACAGATTCGACGAAGTAATTTTCTGTAGGAAATCAAATGACAATATATTTTTCTATAGGAATTTTTTCTTCATACATCTAACGAAAAAATCATTTTCTCAACTATTCTGGAAATCACCGACATCACAATTTGCAGTAGGAAATCTATCGGCAACATCATTTTCTGTCGGAAATATATCGAGGACGTAATTTTCTATAGTAAATCTGTCGACGAAGTAATTTTCTATAGGAAATCAAATGACAATATATTTTTCTATAGGATTTTTTCTTCACACATCTAATGAAAAAATCATTTTCTCAAACTATTCTGGAGATCCAGCGACATCACAATTTACAGTAGGAAATCTATCGGCAACATCATTTTCTGTCGGAAATATATAGACGAGGTAATTTTCTATGGTAAATCTGTCGACGAAATAATTTTCTGTGGGATATCAAATGACAATATATTTTTCTACAGGAATTTTTTTCTTCATACACCACCCGACCAAATCATTTTCTCGAACTTTTCTAGTAATCTAGCGACAACACAATTTATTGTAGTAAATCTATGGCACATCATTTTCTATAGGAAATCTATCGAAAACATATTTTTCTATAGGAAATCTATCGACGAAATAATTTTCTGTAGGAAACCAAACCACAATATAATTTTCTATAGGAAATTTTTTTCTACGTACATTTAGCGACAAAATCAATTTCTCGAACTTTTCTAGAAATCTATCAACAACATCATTTTCTACAGGAAATCTACCAACAACATAATATTCTATAGTAAATCTATCCACGAAATAATTTTCTGTAGGAAATCTATCGACAACAAAATTTTATATAGTAAAACTATTGGCAATATAATTTTCTGTATGAAATCTAACGACAACATAATTTTCTATAGAAAAATTTTTCTTCTTACAACTAGCGGCAAAATCATTTTCACGAACTTTTGTACAAATCTAGCGACAACATAATTTGCAGTAGGAAATCTATCGGCAACATCATTTTCTGTCGGAAATATATCGAGGACGTAATTTTCTATAGTAAATCTGTCGACGAAGTAATTTTCTGTAGGAAATCAAATGACAATATATTTTTTTATAGGAATTTTTTCTTCATACATCTAACGAAAAAATCATTTTCTCAAACTATTCTGGAAATCACCGACATCACAATTTGCAGTAGGAAATCTATCGGCAACATCATTTTCTGTCGGAAATATATCGAGGACGTAATTTTCTATAGTAAATCTGTCGACGAAGTAATTTTCTGTAGGAAATCAAATGACAATATATTTTTCTATAGGGATTTTTTCTTTATACATCTAATGAAAAAATCATTTTCTCAAATTTTCTGGAAATCCAGCGCGACATCACAATTTGCAGTAGGAAATCTATCGGCTACATCATTTTCTGTCGGAAATATATAGACGAGGTAGTTTTCTATGGTAAATCTGTCGACGAAGTAATTTTCTGTGGGATAGCAAATGACAATATATTTTTCTATAGGAATTTTTTTATCATACACCACCCGACCAAATCATTTCTCGAACTTTTCTAGTAATCTAGCGACAACCACAATTTATTGTAGTAAATCTATCGGCAACATCATTTTCTATAGGAAATCTATCGAAACACATAATTTTCTATAGTTAATCTATCGACGAAATAATTTTCTGTAGGAAATCAACGACAATATATTTTTCTATAGGAATTTTTTCTTCATACATCTAACGAAAAAATCATTTTCTCAAACTTTCTGGAAATCAGCGACATCACAATTGCAGTAGGAAATCTATCGGCAACATCATTTTCTGTCGGAAATATATCGAGGACGTAATTTTCTATAGTAAATCTGTCGACGAAGAAATAATTTTCTGTAGGAAATCAAATGACAATATATTTTTCTATAGGAATTTTTCTTTACATCTAACGAAAAAATCATTTTTTCAAACTATTCTGAAAGAAATCACGACATCACATTTGCAGTAGGAAATCTATCGGACATCATTTCTGTGAAAATATATCGAGGACGTAATTTTCTATAGTAAATCTCGACGACGAAGTAATTTTCTGTAGAAATCAAATGACAATATATTTTTCTATAGGAATTTTTTCTTCATACATCTAATGAAAAAATCATTTTCTCAAACTATTCTGGAAATCTAGCGACACACAATTTGCAGTAGGAAATCTATCGGCAACATCATTTTCTGTCAGGAAATATATCGACGAGGTAATTTCTATAGTAAATCTGTCGACGAAGAAATAATTTTCTGTAGGAAATCAAATGACAATATATTTTTCTATAGGAATTTTTTTCTTATACACCACCCGACCAAATCATTTTCTCGAACTTTTCTAGAAATCTAGCGACAACACAATTTATTGTAGAAATCTATGCAACATCATTTTCTATAGGAAATCTATCGGCAACATCATTTTCTATAGGAAATCTATCGACGAAATAATTTTCTGTAGGAAATCAAATGACAATATATTTTTCTATAGGAATTTTTTCTTCATACATCTAACGAAAAAATCATTTTTTCAAACTATTCTAGAAATCACCGACATCACAATTTGCAGTAGGAAATCTATCGGCAACATCATTTTCTGTCGGAATATATCGAGACGACGTAATTTTCTATAGTAAATCTTTCGACGAAGTAATTTTCTGTAGGAAATCAAATGACAATATATTTTCTATAGGAATTTTTTCTTCATACACCACCCGACCAAATCATTTTCTCGAACTTTTCTAGTATCTAGCGACACAACACAATTTATTGTAGTAAATCTATCGGCAACATCATTTTCTATAGGAAATCTATCGAAACATAATTTTCTATAGGAAATCTATCGACGAAATAATTTTCTGTAGGAAACCAAACCACATATAATTTTCTATAGGAAATTTTTTCATACATTTAGCGACAAAATCATTTTCTCGAACTTTTCTAGAAATCTATAACAACATCATTTTCTACAGGAAATCTAACAACAACATAATATTTATAGTAAATCTATCCACGAAATAATTTTCTGTAGGAAATCTATCGCAAAACAAAATTTTATATAGTAAAACTATTGGAATAATTTTCTGTATGAAATCTAACGACAACATAATTTTCTATAGAAAAATTTTCTTCATACAACTAGCGACAAAATCATTTTCTCGAACTTTTGTACAAATCTAGCGACAACATAATTGCTGTTGGAAATCTATCAGCAACATCATTTTCTATAGGAAATCTATCGAAAACATCATTTTCTACAAACTATTCTGAAAATCAGCGACATCACAATTGCAGTAGGAAATCTTTCGCAACACCATTTTCCGTGGAAATCTATCGACGACTTAATTGCTATCAGGAAATCTAGCGACAACATAATTTGCTGTGGGAATCTATCGACAACATCATTTTCTATTGGAAATCTATCGACAAATAATTTTCTGAAGAAATCAAAAGACAATATATTTTTCTATAGGAAATTTTTTCTTCATACATCTAACGAAAAATCATTTTCTCAAACTATTCTGGAAATCAGCGACATCACAATTTGCAGTAGGAATCTATCGACAAACATTAATATTCTACAGTAAATCTATCGACCGCGAATAATTTTCTGTTCAGGATAATCTATCGACAACCCAAACTTTTATATCGTAAAACTATTGGCAATATAATTTTCTGTATGAAATCTAACGATAACCTAATTTTCTATAGAAAAATTTTTCTTTCATACAACTAGCGACAAAATTCATTTTCTCGAACTTTTGTTTAGAAATCCAGCGGACAACATAATTTGCTGTTGAAATCTATCAGCAACATAGTTTCTATAGGAAATCTATCGAAACATACATTTCTATTTGAAAACTTAATCGCCGAAATTAATTTTCTGTAGGAAATCAAACGACAATATAATTTTCTATAGGTAATTTTTTTCTACATGCATTAAGCGACAAAATCATTTTCTCGAACTATAGTAGAAATCTAGCGACAACATAATTTGCTGTTGGAAATCTATCAGCAACATCAGTTTCTATAGGAAATCTATCGACGAAATCATTTTCTGTAGGAATTGGAACGACAATAAATTTTTCTATAGGAAATTTTTTCTTCATACATCTAACGAAAAAATCATTTTCTCAAACTATTCTGGAAATCAGCGACATCACAATTTGCAGTAGGAAATCTATCAGCAACATCATTTTCTGTCGGTAATGTGGGGGTAGCGGGGAAAACAAAATAAAATAAAATATTTGGCAAATAGAACGAAATACAAAAGGTATTAGTTTCAATTATAAATTTATTCTATACGATAGACGTACCTTATTGTTCGGGGTGTGTGTGGATAATAATCTCTTTTAGATTCATATTTATAACAATTCACAATTAACAAACATGGTTGTAAAATAACTTAAAACTAAACTTAACATTAGGGTGGCCAGCGTGAACATCCCGCCCCCCTTGCAACATTGCAACAAGCGGACCGAGACGTCACCTGGCCAGAGATCAATAAGTTTACAATTCAGGGTGATTCATAGTAGGTTGTAAGTTCAAATAAAAAAGTAGAAAATTAAAAGGTAGATGAAAGCAATTGAGAAGGAAATATAATATTATAATAAAGAGAAAAAAAAAGAATTTGTTTAGAAGCAGCCCCGATGTAAGGAGGTTGATCTGCACACGCGCACGTTTTCTTAAGAGCCTGGTTGTGGGTTGTGCTCTTCATTTGGCTGGAGACAACAGCAATCACTTCAAGGTTGTCGTTAGCAGGGCGTTCGACAGATAGCCCACGGGGTATTACACTATCTGAAATTAAACGACAAACACGCAACAGGGAGAAAACAAGAGACCGAATTAGTTTTACTCTTAGTAAGGGTTAGAAAGCCGCATGGGCTTCACACTTGGCCGTATTAGAACGCCATTGGGAGTTCGAATTCCGGCCACTCACACTCCGAATTAGGGACAAAATAAACCTGTTCGATTCAATTAAAGTTCCGGGTTAATTGTCATATCAAATGAAAAAACCACATCACTTCGATAGGTTTTTTGGTTTGTAAGAGGCCATCATAGGGAGATTCCATTTGTCAGTGCCTACCTGGTCCACGATAACGATACTCGATTTGCCGCAAAAGTTGGCCAATGGCACGGGGGTTTTTGAAATCAGCACAGAACGATAGTCGTAACTGTCCCACAAAGGTAAGATCCAGCTTCTTGCGAAGTGAAAATACCATTTTTTGCCAATAGAGTTGCATCGCAGAGCTCTCAACGGGGTAAAGTTTAACTTATACAGGCACAACTTTTGCTTTGGCAGCGAGCAAGTGGGTGATAAATTCACCAGACGGGGTTAGGACTCTACTATACAGAATGGCATATGCTTTCTCAGAAGCATCACAGAATGCATGAAGTACTTCACGCTAAGGGTTTAAAATTAACCCAACGGGGGATGTTAATCCTGTCGATGTACGAATAATCATCGACAAATTCGAGCCATCTGTTAAAACGTTCATGGGTTTTCAAACATTCGCCACAATCTGTTCTGCTTTAACAACTTTGTCGCATAACAATCTTAGCAACTACGATTTTAGGTGCCACTCACCCAACGGGGTCAAACAGCTTTGGCTATTTGAAAAAGACAGAAAGTTTTGTGACTACAGGGAAATAGGGCGTTGGAGCTGGCTTGAAGTAAAATGTATCAATGCTCGCATTCCAACGTAAACCCAGAGTTTAAGCGGTGCTGGCGTCTGACAATTTCAAAAATTCGGAATCTAGTGGGTATTCGGGTAGCACAAGAGAAAAGATGAGTGATGGGAGTTAAAACGACATGAGGAGGAGAATAAAATTGTCATGATTGGCGAGAGGTCTAGGGAAAGACATTCACCAATTACTTCCTCGTATGAGGTTTCAATTTCGGGGCTCTGGAGCAATCAGATCTCTTACCTTGAACAAACGCACCTTTACGAGATCCACCAAGACTCAAGTCTGTAGGGATTTTAGACTTTAAGGGTAACAAATTTAACTGACTTGTTTTGCCAGTTACAATCCAACCGAACACGGTTCGTTGGGCGATCAAAGGATTTTTGGAGTCTTTTCGAAATCCGGAAAGCATTATCTGGGGATATACATCTCCACCCAATAGCAAATCCATATGCGCATATTTAAAATCTGTTAACGGGAGATCGGGTGCATCAAAATCAGCATACTTCGCTAACGAGCATGTGGGTAATTGACCAGTGAGCTTTTCGACAACATATGCCACTGTGGTCAATTTAAACGATGGATCAATGGGAGACCGTAATGAAACATTACAAACTTTTGTTGAGTTTGCTACCACTTTGCCATTAAGGCCCACAATAGTGGCAGCAGGTGCCGAATAGGTTGGAAGATCTAGCTTCCGTTGTAAACTTTCGAGAGATGAAAGTAGCTTGAGATGCTGGGTCAATCAGAGCTCTTGCTGAAAATATGGCATATTCAACTTTATATTAACGTTGGCAGTTCCTAACAGGACTGTTGAAGACGGGGTGGACTGTATTCGGGTTAGCGAAGTTTTGAAAAGGTTCGAAAAGCAGCGGATGGGGCATTATCCACTTCATTTCGCTTTTGTACGGGGAGAAGTCCGAGGGAATTCCAAAGAACTGTCTGGGTTAAAAGGGTTAGCGAGGTTAGTTCCTGTCTTTAGTTCCTCCGGGGGGGAGATTCGATACGATGAAGTGAAGTAGCGAATGATGTTTTTGTTTGCAAATATAGCAAACATTGAGCTCTGGCATCTTTTGAACTCATGCGAGGCAGCCAAACAATTCGTGCAGCATTTATGCCTTCTAACGGTCGCCAACACGATCACCAAACCGTCATTCTTAAAAAGTCCCGAACACAAACGAATGGGGGTGATTTGCATTGCAAACTGGACCATTTGCTTTTAGGTAAGTTAGGGGCCACAGTCGTCCCAAAAGTTCGAGAGTTTTAACAGAACTGCTTTGGCTATTAAACCGTGCAGTACCCTTGGGAAAATTGTGGCTGCCGATAATGTCCGATACTGATTCGAGTGTTCGGTATCTGGCGGTCAAGAAACTCATCCATCTTGCTCCATTTAGGTAAGTCTGAGCAAGGCCTGAGATTGCTCCAAAGACCAAGAGTGTGTTCGGAGTCTAGTAGAGCAAATATAAACAAAGATGAATCCCAAGTTCTGAGTTTATGGCCAGCAACGACAATTCGCTACCACAATCATTAATTGTCCGCTGCAACTTCTTGATGGAAGGGCCATATTCTTCGGATATAGAGGAGAGGTTAAATAGGGTTTTAATGAGAATTCACTAAAACGCGTTTATTCTCATACCGATCTATCAGGTTCTGCCACGCCATGTCGAAACCATCATCCGTCATGTGGCAGGTTCGAATAACGTCCCTCCTCGCCTCAACCTTCTGTCTTTTTGTAAAAGGTAATACATCCTTTTGGATGTTACTAATATGGGGGTTGGTCCCATAAATGGCCGAAAAAAACTGTCCCTAAACGTTGGCCAAGATGCGTAGTCACCGGCAAAGGTTGGGGTTGTCACAGGGAGGAAGATGTATCGGAATACTATTTGTGGGGTTCGAAGCCTTGCTCTTAAGGCTATCTGTCAACCCATCAATGACCGAGATTGCATGAAAATATATCGACAACATAATTTTCTATAGGAAATCTATCGACGAAATAATTTTCTGTAGGAAATCAAACGACAATATATTTTTCTATAGGAAATCTATCGGCAACATCATTTTCTATAGGAATTTTTCTTCATACATCTAACGAAAAAATCATTTTCTCAAACTATTCTGGAAATCTAGCGACAACATAATTTTCTATAGGAAATCTATCGGCAACATCATTTTCTATAGGAAATCTATCGACAACATAATTTGCTGTAGGAAATCTATCGACGAAATAATTTTCTGTAGGAAATCAAACGACAATATATTTTTCTATAGGAAATTTTTTTCTTCATACATCTAACGAAAAAATCATTTTCTCAAACTATTCTGGAAATCTAGCGACAACATAATTTGCTGTAGGAAATCTATCGGCAACATCATTTTCTATAGGAAATCTATCGACAACATAATTTTCTATAGTAAATCTATCGACGAAATAATTTTCTGTAGGAAATCAAACGACAATATAATTTTCTATAGGAAATTTTTTTCTTCATACATCTAGCGAAAAAATCATTTTCTCAAACTATTCTGGAAATCTAGCGACAACATAGTTGAAATCTAGCGACAAAATAATTTGCTGTTGAAAATCTATCAGCAACATCATTTTCTATAGGAAAACTGTCGTAAACATCATTTTCTATTGGAAATCTATCGACGAAATAATTTTCTGGAGAAAATCAAACGACAATATAATTTTCTATAGGAAATTTTTTTGTTCATACAACTAGCGACAAATCCTTTTTCTCGAACTTTTCTAGCGACAATATCATTTGCTGTAAGAAATCTATCGAAAACATAATTTTCTATAGTAAATCTATCGACGATATAATTTTTAGTAGGAAATCAAACGACAATATATTTTTCTAAAGGAAAATTTTTTTTTCATACATCTAACGAAAATATCATTTTCTCAAACTTTTCTGGAAATCTAGCGACTTTACAATTTGCAGTAGGAAATCTATCGGCAACATCATTTTCTATAGGAATTTTTTTCTTCATACAACTAGCGACAAAATCTTTTTCTCGAACTTTTCTAGTGACAACATTATATGCTGTAAGAAATCTATCGAAAACATAATTTTCTATAGGAAATCTATCGACAACATAATTTTCTATAGTAAATCTATCGACAAAATAATTTTCTGTAGGAATTCAAACGGCAATTAATTTTTCTACAGGAAATTTTTTTCTTCATACATCTAACGAAAAAATCATTTTCTCAAACTATTCTGGAAATCAGTGACATCACAATTTGCAGTAGGAAATCTATCGGCAACATCATTTTCTGTCGGAAATATATCGACGACGTAATTTTCTATAGTAAATCTGTCAACGAAGTAATTTTCTGGAGAAAATCAAACGACAATATATTTTTCTATAGGAATTTTTTTCTTCATACATCTAATGAAAAAGTCATTTTCTCAAACTATTCTGGAAATCTAGCGACATCACAATTTGCAGTAGGAAATCTATCGGCAACATCCTTTTCTGTCGGAAATATATCGACGAGGTAATTTTCTATAGTAAATCTGTCGACGAAGTAATTTTCTGTAGGAAATCAAATAACAATATATTTTTCTATAGGAATTTTTTTCTTCATACACCACGCGACCAAATCATTTTCTCGAACTTTTCTAGAAATCTAGCGACAACACAATTTATTGTAGTAAATCTATCGGCAACATACTTTTCTATAGGAAATCTATCGAAAACATAATTTTCTATAGGAAATCTATCGACGAAATAATTTTCTGTAGGAAACCAAACCACAATATAATTTTCTATAGGAAATTTTTTTCTACATACATTTAGCGACAAAGTCATTTTCGCGAACATTTCTTGAAATCTATCGGCAACATCACTTTCTACAGGAAATCTATCGACAAAATAATTTTCTGAAGAATATCAAAAGACAATATAATTATCTATAGGAAATTTTTTTTCTAACGAAAAAATCATTTTCTCAAACTATTCTGGAAATCAGCAACATCACAATTTGCAGTAGGAAATCTATCGGCAACATCATTTTCTGTCGGAAATATATCGAGGACGTAATTTTACGACTATCGACAAAATCATTTTCTCGAACTTTTGTAGAAATCTAGCGACAACATAATTTGCTGTTGGAAATCTATCGACAACATCATTTTCTATAGGAAAACTATCGACGAAATAATTTTTTGTAGGAAATCAAACGACAATTAATTTTTCTACAGGAAATTTTTTCTTCATACATCTAACGAAAAAATCATTTTCTCAAACTATTCTGGAAATCAGTGACATCACAATTTGCAGTAGGAAATCTATCGGCAACATCATTTTCTGTCGGAAATATATCGACGACGTAATTTTCTATAGTAAATCTGTCAACGAAGTAATTTTCTGTAGGAAATCAAATGACAATATATTTTTCTATAGGAATTTTTTTCTTCATACATCTAATGAAAAAGTCATTTTCTCAAACTATTCTGGAAATCTAGCGACATCACAATTTGCAGTAGGAAATCTATCGGCAACATCCTTTTCTGTCGGAAATATATCGACGAGGTAATTTTCTATAGTAAATCTGTCGACGAAGTAATTTTCTGTAGGAAATCAAATAACAATATATTTTTCTATAGGAATTTTTTTCTTCATACACCACGCGACTTTTCTAGAAATCTAGCGACAACACAATTTATTGTAGTAAATCTATCGGCAACATACTTTTCTATAGGAAATCTATCGAAAACATAATTTTCTATAGGAAATCTATCGACGAAATAATTTTCTGTAGGAAACCAAACCACAATATAATTTTCTATAGGAAATTTTTTTCTACATACATTTAGCGACAAAGTCATTTTCGCGAACATTTCTTGAAATCTATCGGCAACATCACTTTCTACAGGAAATCTATCGACAAAATAATTTTCTGAAGAATATCAAAAGACAATATAATTATCTATAGGAAATTTTTTTTCTAACGAAAAAATCATTTTCTCAAACTATTCTGGAAATCAGCAACATCACAATTTGCAGTAGGAAATCTATCGGCAACATCATTTTCTGTCGGAAATATATCGAGGACGTAATTTTACGACTATCGACAAAATCATTTTCTCGAACTTTTGTAGAAATCTAGCGACAACATAATTTGCTGTTGGAAATCTATCGACAACATCATTTTCTATAGGAAAACTATCGACGAAATAATTTTTTGTAGGAAATCAAACGACAATATAATTTCTATAGGGAACTTTTTTCTACATACATTTAGCGACAAAATCATTTTCTCGAACTTTTCTAGAAATCTGTCGACACATCATTTTCTACAGGAAATCTATCTACAACTTCTATAGTAAATCTATAGACGAAATAATTTTCTGTAGGAAATCTATCGACAACAAAATTTTATATAGTAAAACTATTGGCAATATAATTTTCTGTATAAAAGCTAACGACAACATAATTTTCTATAGATAAATTTTTCTTCATACAACTAGCGACAAAATCATTTTCTCGAACTTTTGTAGAAATCTTGCGACAACATAATTTGCTGTTGGAAATCTATCAGCAACATCAGTTTCTATAGGAAATCAATCGAAAACATCATTTTCTATTGGAAATCTATCGACGAAATAATTTTCTGTAGGAAATCAAACGACAATTAATTTTTCTACAGGAAATTTTTTCTTCATACATCTAACGAAAAAATCATTTTCTCAAACTATTCTGGAAATCAGTGACATCACAATTTGCAGTAGGAAATCTATCGGCAACATCATTTTCTGTCGGAAATATATCGACGACGTAATTTTCTATAGTAAATCTGTCAACGAAGTAATTTTCTGTAGGAAATCAAATGACAATATATTTTTCTATAGGAATTTTTTTCTTCATACATCTAATGAAAAAGTCATTTTCTCAAACTATTCTGGAAATCTAGCGACATCACAATTTGCAGTAGGAAATCTATCGGCAACATCCTTTTCTGTCGGAAATATATCGACGAGGTAATTTTCTATAGTAAATCTGTCGACGAAGTAATTTTCTGTAGGAAATCAAATAACAATATATTTTTCTATAGGAATTTTTTTCTTCATACACCACGCGACCAAATCATTTTCTCGAACTTTTCTAGAAATCTAGCGACAACACAATTTATTGTAGTAAATCTATCGGCAACATACTTTTCTATAGGAAATCTATCGAAAACATAATTTTCTATAGGAAATCTATCGACGAAATAATTTTCTGTAGGAAACCAAACCACAATATAATTTTCTATAGGAAATTTTTTTCTTCATACATCACGCGACCAAATCATTTTCTCGAACTTTTTTAGAAATCTAGCGACAACATAATCTATTGTAAGAAATCTATTGGCAACATCATTTTCTATAGGAAATCTATCGAAAACATAATTTTCTATAGGAAATCTGTCGACGAAGTAATTTTCTGGAGAAAATCAAACGACAATATAATTTTCTATAGGAAATTTTTTTCTACATACATTTAGGGACAAAATCATATTCTCGAACTTTAGTTGAAATCTAGCGACAAAATAATTTGCTGTTGAAAATCTATCAGCAACATCAGTTTCTATAGGAAAACTATCGTAAACATCATTTTCTATTGGAAATCTATCGACGAAATAATTTTCTGGAGAATATCAAACGACAATACAATTTTCTATAGGAAATTTTTTTGTTCATACAACTAGCGACAAATCCTTTTTCTCGAACTTTTCTAGCGACAATATCATTTGCTGTAAGAAATCTATCGAGAACATAATTTTCTATAGTAAATCTATCGACGATATAATTTTTAGTAGGAAATCAAACGACAATATATTTTTCTAAAGGAAAATTTTTTTTTTAATACATCTAACGAAAATATCATTTTCTCAAACTTTTCTGGAAATCTAGCGACTTTACAATTTGCAGTAGGAAATCTATCGGCAACATCATTTTCTATAGGAAATTTTTTTGTTCATACAACTAGCGACAAAATCTTTTTCTCGAACTTTTCTAGTGACAACATTATATGCTGTAAGAAATCTATCGATAACATTATTTTTTATAGGAAATCTATCGACAACATAATTTTCTATAGTAAATCTATCGACAAAATAATTTTCTGTAGGAATTCAAACGGCAATTAATTTTTCTACGGAAATTTTTTCTTCATACATCTAACGAAAAAATCATTTTCTCAAACTATTCTGGAAATCAGTGACATCACAATTTGCAGTAGGAAATCTATCGGCAACATCATTTTCTGTCGGAAATATATCGACGACGTAATTTTCTATAGTAAATCTGTCAACGAAGTAATTTTCTGTAGGAAATCAAATGACAATATATTTTTCTATAGGAATTTTTTTCTTCATACATCAAATTTTTTTCTACATACATTTAGGGACAAAATCATATTCTCGAACTTTAGTTGAAATCTAGCGACAAAATAATTTGCTGTTGAAAATCTATCAGCAACATCAGTTTCTATAGGAAAACTGTCGTAAACATCATTTTCTATTGGAAATCTATCGACGAAATAATTTTCTGGAGAATATCAAACGACAATACAATTTTCTATAGGAAATTTTTTTGTTCATACAACTAGCGACAAATCCTTTTTCTCGAACTTTTCTAGCGACAATATCATTTGCTGTAAGAAATCTATCGAAAACATAATTTTCTATAGTAAATCTATCGACGATATAATTTTTAGTAGGAAATCAAACGACAATATATTTTTCTAAAGGAAAATTTTTTTTTTTCATACATCTAACGAAAATATCATTTTCTCAAACTTTTCTGGAAATCTAGCGACTTTACAATTTGCAGTAGGAAATCTATCGGCAACATCATTTTCTATAGGAAATTTTTTTGTTCATACAACTAGCGACAAAATCTTTTTCTCGAACTTTTCTAGTGACAACATTATATGCTGTAAGAAATCTATCGATAACATTATTTTTTATAGGAAATCTATCGACAACATAATTTTCTATAGTAAATCTATCGACAAAATAATTTTCTGTAGGAATTCAAACGGCAATTAATTTTTCTACAGGAAATTTTTTCTTCATACATCTAACGAAAAAATCATTTTCTCAAACTATTCTGGAAATCAGTGACATCACAATTTGCAGTAGGAAATCTATCGGCAACATCATTTTCTGTCGGAAATATATCGACGACGTAATTTTCTATAGTAAATCTGTCAACGAAGTAATTTTCTGTAGGAAATCAAATGACAATATATTTTTCTATAGGAATTTTTTTCTTCATACATCTAATGAAAAAGTCATTTTCTCAAACTATTCTGGAAATCTAGCGACATCACAATTTGCAGTAGGAAATCTATCGGCAACATCCTTTTCTGTCGGAAATATATCGACGAGGTAATTTTCTATAGTAAATCTGTCGACGAAATAATTTTCTGTAGGAATTCAAACGACAATATATTTTTCTATAGGAATTTTTTTCTTCATACACCACGCGACCAAATCATTTTCTCGAACTTTTCTAGAAATCTAGCGACAACACAATTTATTGTAGTAAATCTATCGGCAACATACTTTTCTATAGGAAATCTATCGAAAACATAATTTTCTATAGGAAATCTATCGACGAAATAATTTTCTGTAGGAAACCAAACCACAATTAATTTTTCTACAGGAAATTTTTTTCTTCATACATCTAACGAAAAAATCATTTTCTCAAACTATTCTGGAAATCAGTGACATCACAATTTGCAGTAGGAAATCTATCGGCAACATCATTTTCTGTCGGAAATATATCGACGACGTAATTTTCTATAGTAAATCTGTCAACGAAGTAATTTTCTGTAGGAAATCAAATGACAATATATTTTTCTATAGGAATTTTTTTCTTCATACATCTAATGAAAAAGTCATTTTCTCAAACTATTCTGGAAATCTAGCGACATCACAATTTGCAGTAGGAAATCTATCGGCAACATCCTTTTCTGTCGGAAATATATCGACGAGGTAATTTTCTATAGTAAATCTGTCGACGAAGTAATTTTCTGTAGGAAATCAAATAACAATATATTTTTCTATAGGAATTTTTTTCTTCATACACCACGCGACCAAATCATTTTCTCGAACTTTTCTAGAAATCTAGCGACAACACAATTTATTGTAGTAAATCTATCGGCAACATACTTTTCTATAGGAAATCTATCGAAAACATAATTTTCTATAGGAAATCTATCGACGAAATAATTTTCTGTAGGAAACCAAACCACAATATAATTTTCTATAGGAAATTTTTTTCTACATACATTTAGCGACAAAGTCATTTTCGCGAACATTTCTTGAAATCTATCGGCAACATCACTTTCTACAGGAAATCTATCGACAAAATAATTTTCTGAAGAATATCAAAAGACAATATAATTATCTATAGGAAATTTTTTTTCTAACGAAAAAATCATTTTCTCCAACTATTGTAGGAAATCTATTGGCAACATCATTTTCTATAGGAAATCTATCGGCAACATCATTTTCTATAGGAAATCTATCGACAACATAATTTTCTATAGTAAATCTATCGACGAAATAATTTTCTGTAGGAAATCAAACGACAATATAATTTTCTATAGGAAATTTTCTTCTACATACATTTAACGACAAAATTATTTCTCGAACTTTTCAGGAAATCTAGCGACAACATAATTTGCTGTAGGAAATCTATCGACAACATCATTTTCTATAGGAAAACTATCGACGAAATAATTTTCTGTAGGAAATCAAACGACAATATAATTTTCTATAGGAAATTTTCTTCTACATACATTTAGCGACAAAATTATTTCTCGAACTTTTCAGGAAATCTAGCGACAACATAATTTGCTGTAGGAAATCTATCGACAACATCATTTGCTATTGGAAATCTATCGACGAAATAGTTTTCTGAAGAAAATCAAAAGACAATATAATTATCTCTAGGAAATTTTTTTGTTCATACAACTGGCGACAAAATCTTTTTCTGGAACTTTTCTAGCGACAACATCATTTGCAATAGGAAATCTATCGGCAACATCATTGTCTATAGGAAATCTATCGACAACATAATTTTCTATAGTAAATCTATCGACGAAATAACTTTCTGTAGGAAATCAAACGACAACCTACTTTTCTATAGGAAATTTTTTTCTTCATACATCACGCGACCAAATCATTTTCTCGAACTTTTTTAGAAATCTAGCGACAACATAATCTATTGTAAGAAATCTATTGGCAACATCATTTTCTATAGGAAATCTATCGAAAACATAATTTTCTATAGGAAATCTGTCGACGAAGTAATTTTCTGGAGAAAATCAAACGACAATATAATTTTCTATAGGAAATTTTTTTCTACATACATTTAGGGACAAAATCATATTCTCGAACTTTAGTTGAAATCTAGCGACAAAATAATTTGCTGTTGAAAATCTATCAGCAACATCAGTTTCTATAGGAAAACTGTCGTAAACATCATTTTCTATTGGAAATCTATCGACGAAATAATTTTCTGGAGAATATCAAACGACAATACAATTTTCTATAGGAAATTTTTTTGTTCATACAACTAGCGACAAATCCTTTTTCTCGAACTTTTCTAGCGACAATATCATTTGCTGTAAGAAATCTATCGAAAACATAATTTTCTATAGTAAATCTATCGACGATATAATTTTTAGTAGGAAATCAAACGACAATATATTTTTCTAAAGGAAAATTTTTTTTTTCATACATCTAACGAAAATATCATTTTCTCAAACTTTTCTGGAAATCTAGCGACTTTACAATTTGCAGTAGGAAATCTATCGGCAACATCATTTTCTATAGGAAATTTTTTTGTTCATACAACTAGCGACAAAATCTTTTTCTCGAACTTTTCTAGTGACAACATTATATGCTGTAAGAAATCTATCGATAACATTATTTTTTATAGGAAATCTATCGACAACATAATTTTCTATAGTAAATCTATCGACAAAATAATTTTCTGTAGGAATTCAAACGGCAATTAATTTTTCTACAGGAAATTTTTTCTTCATACATCTAACGAAAAAATCATTTTCTCAAACTATTCTGGAAATCAGTGACATCACAATTTGCAGTAGGAAATCTATCGGCAACATCATTTTCTGTCGGAAATATATCGACGACGTAATTTTCTATAGTAAATCTGTCAACGAAGTAATTTTCTGTAGGAAATCAAATGACAATATATTTTTCTATAGGAATTTTTTTCTTCATACATCTAATGAAAAAGTCATTTTCTCAAACTATTCTGGAAATCTAGCGACATCACAATTTGCAGTAGGAAATCTATCGGCAACATCCTTTTCTGTCGGAAATATATCGACGAGGTAATTTTCTATAGTAAATCTGTCGACGAAGTAATTTTCTGTAGGAAATCAAATAACAATATATTTTTCTATAGGAATTTTTTTCTTCATACACCACGCGACCAAATCATTTTCTCGAACTTTTCTAGAAATCTAGCGACAACACAATTTATTGTAGTAAATCTATCGGCAACATACTTTTCTATAGGAAATCTATCGAAAACATAATTTTCTATAGGAAATCTATCGACGAAATAATTTTCTGTAGGAAACCAAACCACAATATAATTTTCTATAGGAAATTTTTTTCTACATACATTTAGCGACAAAGTCATTTTCGCGAACATTTCTTGAAATCTATCGGCAACATCACTTTCTACAGGAAATCTATCGACAAAATAATTTTCTGAAGAATATCAAAAGACAATATAATTATCTATAGGAAATTTTTTTTCTAACGAAAAAATCATTTTCTCAAACTATTCTGGAAATCAGCAACATCACAATTTGCAGTAGGAAATCTATCGGCAACATCATTTTCTGTCGGAAATATATCGAGGACGTAATTTTACGACTATCGACAAAATCATTTTCTCGAACTTTTGTAGAAATCTAGCGACAACATAATTTGCTGTTGGAAATCTATCGACAACATCATTTTCTATAGGAAAACTATCGACGAAATAATTTTTTGTAGGAAATCAAACGACAATATAATTTTCTATAGGGAACTTTTTTCTACATACATTTAGCGACAAAATCATTTTCTCGAACTTTTCTAGAAATCTGTCGACAACATCATTTTCTACAGGAAATCTATCAACAACTTCTATAGTAAATCTATAGACGAAATAATTTTCTGTAGGAAATCTATCGACAACAAAATTTTATATAGTAAAACTATTGGCAATATAATTTTCTGTATAAAAGCTAACGACAACATAATTTTCTATAGATAAATTTTTCTTCATACAACTAGCGACAAAATCATTTTCTCGAACTTTTGTAGAAATCTTGCGACAACATAATTTGCTGTTGGAAATCTATCAGCAACATCAGTTTCTATAGGAAATCAATCGAAAACATCATTTTCTATTGGAAATCTATCGACGAAATAATTTTCTGTAGGAAATCAAACGACAATATACTTTTCTATAGGAAATTTTTTTCTTCATACATCACGCGACCAAATCATTTTCTCGAACTTTTCTAGAAATCTATCGACAACACAATTTATTGTAGGAAATCTATTGGCAACATCATTTTCTATAGGAAATCTATCGGCAACATCATTTTCTATAGTAAATCTATCGACGAAATAATTTTCTGTAGGAAATCAAACGACAATATAATTTTCTATAGGAAATTTTCTTCTACATACATTTAACGACAAAATTATTTCTCGAACTTTTCAGGAAATCTAGCGACAACATAATTTGCTGTAGGAAATCTATCGACAACATCATTTTCTATAGGAAAACTATCGACGAAATAATTTTCTGTAGGAAATCAAACGACAATATAATTTTCTATAGGAAATTTTCTTCTACATACATTTAGCGACAAAATTATTTCTCGAACTTTTCAGGAAATCTAGCGACAACATAATTTGCTGTAGGAAATCTATCGACAACATCATTTGCTATTGGAAATCTATCGACGAAATAGTTTTCTGAAGAAAATCAAAAGACAATATAATTATCTCTAGGAAATTTTTTTGTTCATACAACTGGCGACAAAATCTTTTTCTGGAACTTTTCTAGCGACAACATCATTTGCAATAGGAAATCTATCGGCAACATCATTGTCTATAGGAAATCTATCGACAACATAATTTTCTATAGTAAATCTATCGACGAAATAACTTTCTGTAGGAAATCAAACGACAACCTACTTTTCTATAGGAAATTTTTTTCTTCATACATCACGCGACCAAATCATTTTCTCGAACTTTTTTAGAAATCTAGCGACAACATAATCTATTGTAAGAAATCTATTGGCAACATCATTTTCTATAGGAAATCTATCGAAAACATAATTTTCTATAGGAAATCTGTCGACGAAGTAATTTTCTGGAGAAAATCAAACGACAATATAATTTTCTATAGGAAATTTTTTTCTACATACATTTAGGGACAAAATCATATTCTCGAACTTTAGTTGAAATCTAGCGACAAAATAATTTGCTGTTGAAAATCTATCAGCAACATCAGTTTCTATAGGAAAACTGTCGTAAACATCATTTTCTATTGGAAATCTATCGACGAAATAATTTTCTGGAGAATATCAAACGACAATACAATTTTCTATAGGAAATTTTTTTGTTCATACAACTAGCGACAAATCCTTTTTCTCGAACTTTTCTAGCGACAATATCATTTGCTGTAAGAAATCTATCGAAAACATAATTTTCTATAGTAAATCTATCGACGATATAATTTTTAGTAGGAAATCAAACGACAATATATTTTTCTAAAGGAAAATTTTTTTTTCATACATCTAACGAAAATATCATTTTCTCAAACTTTTCTGGAAATCTAGCGACTTTACAATTTGCAGTAGGAAATCTATCGGCAACATCATTTTCTATAGGAAATTTTTTTGTTCATACAACTAGCGACAAAATCTTTTTCTCGAACTTTTCTAGTGACAACATTATATGCTGTAAGAAATCTATCGATAACATTATTTTTTATAGGAAATCTATCGACAACATAATTTTCTATAGTAAATCTATCGACAAAATAATTTTCTGTAGGAATTCAAACGGCAATTAATTTTTCTACAGGAAATTTTTTCTTCATACATCTAACGAAAAAATCATTTTCTCAAACTATTCTGGAAATCAGTGACATCACAATTTGCAGTAGGAAATCTATCGGCAACATCATTTTCTGTCGGAAATATATCGACGACGGTAATTTTCTATAGTAATCTGTCAACGAAGTAATTTTTCTGTAGGAAATCAAATGACAATATATTTTTTCTATAGGAATTTTTTTCATCACAATAAAATCTTTTTTCAATTCATTACGACCACATTGCAGTAAATTATCGCAACATCCTTTCTGTCGATCGACGAGTAATTTCAATCTGTCGACGATATTTCTGTAGAATATATTTTCTAGATTTTTTTTCTACACAGGCAATCATTTCTCGAACTTTTCATTTAGAAATCTATCGGCAACACATAGTCTATGAAACATAATTTTCTATAGGATCTATCGACGAAATAATTTTCTGTAGAAACCAACCAATATATTTCTATAGGAAATTTTTTCTCTACATATTAGCGACAAGTCATTTCGCGAACATTTCTTGAAACTATCGGCAATCACTTCTACAGGAAATCTATCGACGAAATAATTTTCTGAAGAATATCAAAAGACAATATAATTATCTATAGGAAATTTTTTTTTCATACATCTAACGAAAAAATCATTTTCTCAAACTATTCTGGAAATCAGCAACATCACAATTTGCAGTAGGAAATCTATCGGCAACATCATTTTCTGTCGGAAATATATCGAGGACGTAATTTTCTATAGTAAATCTGTCAACGAAGTAATTTTCTGTAGGAAATCAAATGACAATATATTTTTCTATAGGAAATTTTTTTCTTCATACATCTAATGAAAAAGTCATTTTCTCAAACTATTCTGGAAATCTAGCGACATCACAATTTGCAGTAGGAAATCTATCGGCAACATCCTTTTCTGTCGGAAATATATCGACGAGGTAATTTTCTATAGTAAATCTGTCGACGAAGTAATTTTCTGTAGGAAATCAAATAACAATATATTTTTCTATAGGAATTTTTTTCTTCATACACCACGCGACCAAATCATTTTCTCGAACTTTTCTAGAAATCTACGACAACACAATTTATTGTAGTAAATCTATCGGCAACATACTTTTCTATAGGAAATCTATCGAAAACATAATTTTCTATAGGAAATCTATCGACGAAATAATTTTCTGTAGGAAACCAAACCACAATATAATTTTCTATAGGAAATTTTTTTCTACATACATTTAGCGACAAAGTCATTTTCGCGAACATTTCTTGAAATCTATCGGCAACATCACTTTCTACAGGAAATCTATCGACAAAATAATTTTCTGAAGAATATCAAAAGACAATATAATTATCTATAGGAAATTTTTTTCTAACGAAAAAAATCATTTTCTCAAACTATTCTG
This sequence comes from Sarcophaga peregrina, assembly GCA_014635995.1. Lineage (NCBI taxonomy): Eukaryota > Metazoa > Arthropoda > Insecta > Diptera > Sarcophagidae > Sarcophaga > Sarcophaga peregrina. The sequence goes on from JABZEU010000007.1 coordinate 727,376, forward strand.
GAAATCAGCAACATCACAATTTGCAGTAGGAAAGCTATCGGCAACATCATTTTCTGTCGGAATATATCGAGGACGTAATTTTACGACTATCGACAAATCATTTTCTCGAACTTTTGTAGAAATCTAGCGACAACATAATTTGCTGTTGGAAAATCTATCGACAACATCATTTTCTATAGGAAAACTATCGACGAAATAATTTTTTGTAGGAAATCAAACGACAATATAATTTTCTATAGGGAACTTTTTTCTACATACATTTAGCGACAAAATCATTTTCTCGAACTTTTCTAGAAATCTGTCGACAACATCACTTTCTACAGGAAATCTATCGACAAAATAATTTTCTGAAGAATATCAAAAGACAATATAATTATCTATAGGAAATTTTTTTTTCATACATCTAACGAAAAAATCATTTTCTCAAACTATTCTGGAAATCAGCAACATCACAATTTGCAGTAGGAAATCTATCGGCAACATCATTTTCTGTCGGAAATATATCGAGGACGTAATTTTACGACTATCGACAAAATCATTTTCTCGAACTTTTGTAGAAATCTAGCGACAACATAATTTGCTGTTGGAAATCTATCGACAACATCATTTTCTATAGGAAAACTATCGACGAAATAATTTTCTGTAGGAAATCAAACGACAATATATTTTTCTATAGGGAACTTTTTTCTACATACATTTAGCGACAAAATCATTTTCTCGAACTTTTCTAGAAATCTGTCGACAACATCATTTTCTATAGGAAATCTATCGACAACATCATTTTCTATAGGAAATCTATCGACAAAATAATTTTCTGTAGGAAATCTATCGACAACAAAATTTTATATAGTAAAACTATTGGCAATATAATTTTCTGTATAAAAGCTAACGACAACATAATTTTCTATAGATAAATTTTTCTTCATACAACTAGCGACAAAATCATTTTCTCGAACTTTTGTAGAAATCTTGCGACAACATAATTTGCTGTTGGAAATCTATCAGCAACATCAGTTTCTATAGGAAATCAATCGAAAACATCATTTTCTATTGGAAATCTATCGACGAAATAATTTTCTGTAGGAAATCAAACGACAATATACTTTTCTATAGGAAATTTTTTTCTTCATACATCACGCGACCAAATCATTTTCTCGAACTTTTCTAGAAATCTAGCGACAACATCATTTGCAATAGGAAATCTATCGGCAACATCATTGTCTATAGGAAATCTATCGACAACATAATTTTCTATAGTAAATCTATCGACGAAATAATTTTCTGTAGGAAATCAAACGACAATATACTTTTCTATAGGAAATTTTTTTCTTCATACATTTAGGGACAAAATCATATTCTCGAACTTTAGTTGAAATCTAGCGACAAAATAATTTGCTGTTGAAAATCTATCAGCAACATCAGTTTCTATAGGAAAACTGTCGTAAACATCATTTTCTATTGGAAATCTATCGACGAAATAATTTTCTGGAGAATATCAAACGACAATACAATTTTCTATAGGAAATTTTTTTGTTCATACAACTAGCGACAAATCCTTTTTCTCGAACTTTTCTAGCGACAATATCATTTGCTGTAAGAAATCTATCGAAAACATAATTTTCTATAGTAAATCTATCGACGATATAATTTTTAGTAGGAAATCAAACGACAATATATTTTTCTAAAGGAAAATTTTTTTTTTAATACATCTAACGAAAATATCATTTTCTCAAACTTTTCTGGAAATCTAGCGACTTTACAATTTGCAGTAGGAAATCTATCGGCAACATCATTTTCTATAGGCAATTTTTTGTTCATACAACTAGCGACAAAATCTTTTTCTCGAACTTTTCTAGTGACACATTATATGCTGTAAGAAATCTATCGATAACATTATTTTTATAGGAAATCTAATCGACAACATAATTTTCTATAGTAAATCTATCGACAAAATAATTTTCTGTAGGAATTCAAACGGCAATTAATTTGTCAACAACCGAAATTTTTTCTTCATACATCTAACTAAAAAATCATTTCTCAAACTATTCTGGAAATCAGTGACAATCACAATTTGCAGTAGGAATCTATCGGCAACATCATTTTCTGTCGGAAAATATATCGACGACGTAATTTTCTATAGTAAATCTGTCAACGAAGTAATTTTCTGTAGGAAATCAAATGACAATATATTTTTCTATAGGAATTTTTTTCTTCATACATCTAATGAAAAAGTCATTTTCTCAAATTATTCTGGAAATCTAGCGACATCACAATTTGCAGTAGGAAATCTATCGGCAGCATCATTTTCTGTCGGAAATATATCGACGAGGTAATTTTCTATAGTAAATCTGTCGACGAAGTAATTTTCTGTAGGAAATCAAATAACAATATATTTTTCTATAGGAATTTTTTTCTTCATACACCACGCGACCAAATCATTTTCTCGAACTTTTCTAGCGACAACATCATTTTCTATAGAAATCTATCGACGAAATAACTTTCTGTAGGAAATCTATCGACAACACAATTTATTGTAGGAAATCTATTGGCAACATCATTTTCTATAGGAAATCTATCGAAAACATAATTTTCTATAGGAAATCTGTCGACGAAGTAATTTTCTGGAGAAAATCAAACGACAATATAATTTTCTATAGGAAATTTTTTTCTACATACATTTAGGGACAAAATCATATTCTCGAACTTTAGTTGAAATCTAGCGACAAAATAATTTGCTGTTGAAAATCTATCAGCAACATCAGTTTCTATAGGAAAACTGTCGTAAACATCATTTTCTATTGGAAATCTATCGACGAAATAATTTTCTGGAGAATATCAAACGACAATACAATTTTCTATAGGAAATTTTTTTGTTCATACAACTAGCGACAAATCCTTTTTCTCGAACTTTTCTAGCGACAATATCATTTGCTGTAAGAAATCTATCGAAAACATAATTTTCTATAGTAAATCTATCGACGATATAATTTTTAGTAGGAAATCAAACGACAATATATTTTTCTAAAGGAAAATTTTTTTTTCATACATCTAACGAAAATATCATTTTCTCAAACTTTTCTGGAAATCTAGCGACTTTACAATTTGCAGTAGGAAATCTATCGGCAACATCATTTTCTATAGGAAATTTTTTTGTTCATACAACTAGCGACAAAATCTTTTTCTCGAACTTTTCTAGTGACAACATTATATGCTGTAAGAAATCTATCGATAACATTATTTTTTATAGGAAATCTATCGACGAATAATTTTCTGTAGAAATCAAACGACAATATAATTTTCTATAGTAAATCTATCGACAAAATAATTTTCTGTAGGAATTCAAACGGCAATATATTTTTCTACAGGAAATTTTTTCTTCATACATCTAACGAAAAAATCATTTTCTCAAACTATTCTGGAAATCTAGCGACATCACAATTTGCAGTAGGAAATCTATCGGCAACATCATTTTCTGTCGGAAATATATCGACGACGTAATTTTCTATAGTAAATCTGTCAACGAAGTAATTTTCTGTAGGAAATCAAATGACAATATATTTTTCTATAGGAATTTTTTTCTTCATACATCTAATGAAAAAGTCATTTTCTCAAACTATTCTGGAAATCTAGCGACATCACAATTTGCAGTAGGAAATCTATCGGCAACATCCTTTTCTGTCGGAAATATATCGACGAGGTAATTTTCTATAGTAAATCTGTCGACGAAGTAATTTTCTGTAGGAAATCAAATAACAATATATTTTTCTATAGGAATTTTTTTCTTCATACACCACGCGACCAAATCATTTTCTCGAACTTTTCTAGAAATCTAGCGACAACACAATTTATTGTAGTAAATCTATCGGCAACATACTTTTCTATAGGAAATCTATCGAAAACATAATTTTCTATAGGAAATCTATCGACGAAATAATTTTCTGTAGGAAACCAAACCACAATATAATTTTCTATAGGAATTTTTTTCTTCATACAACTAGCGACAAAATCATTTTCTCGAACTTTTCTAGAAATCTATCGACAACATCATTTTCTATAGAAATCTATCGACAAAATAATTTTCTGTAGAAATCAAACGACAATATAATTTTCTATAGGAAATTTTTTTTCTAACGAAAAAATCATTTTCTCAACTATTCTGGAAATCTAGCGACATCACAATTTGCAGTAGGAAATCTATCGGCAACATCCTTTTCTGTCGGAAATATATCGACGAGGTAATTTTCTATAGTAAATCTGTCGACGAAGTAATTTTCTGTAGGAAATCAAATAACAATATATTTTTCTATAGGAATTTTTTTCTTCATACACCACGCGACCAAATCATTTTCTCGAACTTTTTTAGAAATCTAGCGACAACACAATTTATTGTAGTAAATCTATCGGCAACATACTTTTCTATAGGAAATCTATCGAAAACATAATTTTCTATAGGAAATCTATCGACGAAATAATTTTCTGTAGGAAACCAAACCACAATATAATTTTCTATAGGAAATTTTTTTCTACATACATTTAGCGACAAAGTCATTTTCGCGAACATTTCTTGAAATCTATCGGCAACATCACTTTCTACAGGAAATCTATCGACAAAATAATTTTCTGAAGAATATCAAAAGACAATATAATTATCTATAGGAAATTTTTTTTCTAACGAAAAAATCATTTTCTCAAACTATTCTGGAAATCAGCAACATCACAATTTGCAGTAGGAAATCTATCGGCAACATCATTTTCTGTCGGAAATATATCGAGGACGTAATTTTACGACTATCGACAAAATCATTTTCTCGAACTTTTGTAGAAATCTAGCGACAACATAATTTGCTGTTGGAAATCTATCAGCAACATCAGTTTCTATAGGAAATCTATCGACGAAATAATTTTCTGTAGGAAATCAAACGACAATATATTTTTCTATAGGAAATTTTTTTCTACATACATTTAGCGACAAAATCATTTTCTCGAACTTTTCTAGAAATCTATCGACAACATCATTTTCTACAGGAAATCTATCAACAACATAATATTCTATAGTAAATCTATCGACGAAATAATTTTCTGTAAGAAATCTATCGACAACAAAATTTTATATAGTAAAACTATTGGCAATATAATTTTCTGTATAAAAGCTAACGACAACATAATTTTCTATAGGAAATTTTTTTTTCATACATCTAACGAAAAAATCATTTTCTCGAACTTTTGTAGAAATCTAGCGACAACATAATTTGCTGTTGGAAATCTATCAGCAACATCAGTTTCTATAGGAAATCAATCGAAAACATCATTTTCTATTGGAAATCTATCGACGAAATAATTTTCTGGAGAAAATCAAACGACAATATAATTTTCTATAGGAAATTTTTTTCTACATACATTTAGCGACAAAATCATTTTCTCGAACTTTTGTAGAAATCTAGCGACAACATAATTTGCTGTTGGAAATCTATCAGCAACATCAGTTTCTATAGGAAATCTATCGAAAACATCATTTTCTATTGGAAATCTATCGACGAAATAATTTTCTGGAGAATATCAAACGACAATACAATTTTCTATAGGAAATTTTTTTGTTCATACAACTAGCGACAAATCCTTTTTCTCGAACTTTTCTAGCGACAACATCATTTTCTATAGGAAATCTATCGACAACATCATTTGCTGTAAGAAATCTATCGAAAACATAATTTTCTATAGTAAATCTATCGACGAATAATTTTCTGTAGGAAATCAAACGACAATATATTTTTCTAAAGGAAAATTTTTTTTTCATACATCTAACGAAAATATCATTTTCTCAAACTTTTCTGGAAATCTAGCGACTTTACAATTTGCAGTAGGAAATCTATCGGCAACATCATTTTCTATAGGAAATTTTTTTGTTCATACAACTAGCGACAAAATCTTTTTCTCGAACTTTTCTAGCGACAACATTATTTGCTGTAAGAAATCTATCGATAACATTATTTTCTATAGGAAATCTATCGACAACATAATTTTCTATAGTAAATCTATCGACAAAATAATTTTCTGTAGGAATTCAAACGGCAATATAATTTTCTATAGGGAACTTTTTTCTACATACATTTAGCGACAAAATCATTTTCTCGAACTTTTCTAGAAATCTGTCGACAACATCATTTTCTACAGGAAATCTATCAACAACTTCTATAGTAAATCTATAGACGAAATAATTTTCTGTAGGAAATCTATCGACAACAAAATTTTATATAGTAAAACTATTGGCAATATAATTTTCTGTATAAAAGCTAACGACAACATAATTTTCTATAGATAAATTTTTCTTCATACAACTAGCGACAAAATCATTTTCTCGAACTTTTGTAGAAATCTTGCGACAACATAATTTGCTGTTGGAAATCTATCAGCAACATCAGTTTCTATAGGAAATCTATCGAAAACATAATTTTCTATAGAAATCTATCGACAAAATAATTTTCTATTGGAAATCTATCGACGAAATAATTTTCTGTAGGAAATCAAACGACAATATACTTTTCTATAGGAAATTTTTTTCTTCATACATCACGCGACCAAATCATTTTCTCGAACTTTTCTAGCGACAACATCATTTGCAATAGGAAATCTATCGGCAACATCATTGTCTATAGGAAATCTATCGACAACATAATTTTCTATAGTAAATCTATCGACGAAATAATTTTCTGTAGGAAATCTATCGACGAAATAATTTTCTGTAGGAAATCAAACGACAATATAATTTTCTATAGGAAATCTATCGACAACATCATTTTCTATAGGAAAACTATCGACGAAATAATTTTTGTAGGAAATCAAACGACAATATAATTTTCTATAGGAAATTTTTTTCTACATACATTTAGCGACAAAATCATTTTCTCGAACTTTTC
>JABZEU010000007.1:734789-761211 GCA_014635995.1 Sarcophaga peregrina
GATAGATTTACTATAGAAAATTATGTTGTCGATAGATTTCCTATAGAAAATGATGTTGCCGATAGATTTCCTATAGAAAATGATGTTGCCAATAGATTTCCTACAATAAATTGTGTTGTCGATAGATTTCTAGAAAAGTTCGAGAAAATGATTTTGTCGCTAGTTGTATGAAGAAAAAATTTCCTATAGAAAATGATGTTGTCGCTAGAAAAGTTCGAGAAAATGATTTTGTCGCTAGTTGTATGAAGAAAAAATTTCCTATAGAAAAGTATATTGTCGTTTGATTTCCTACAGAAAATTATTTCGTCGATAGATTTACTATAGAAAATTATGTTGTCGATAGATTTCCTATAGACAATGATGTTGCCGATAGATTTCCTATTGCAAATGATGTTGTCGCTAGAAAAGTTCGAGAAAATGATTTGGTCGCGTGATGTATGAAGAAAAAAATTTCCTATAGAAAAGTATATTGTCGTTTGATTTCCTACAGAAAATTATTTCGTCGATAGATTTCCAATAGAAAATGATGTTGTCGATAGATTTCTATAGAAAATGATGTTGTCGATAGATTTCCTATAGAAACTGATGTTGCTGATAGATTTCCAACAGCAAATTATGTTGTCGCTAGATTTCTACAAAAGTTCGAGAAAATGATTTTGTCGCTAGTTGTATGAAGAAAAAATTTCCTATAGAAAATTATGTTGTCGATAGATTTACTATAGAAAATTATTTTGTCGATAGATTTACTATAGAAAATTATGTTTTCGATAGATTTCCTGTAGAAAATGATGTTGCGATAGATTTCCTACAGAAAATTATTTCGTCGATAGATTTACTATAGAAAATTATGTTGTTGATAGATTTCCTGTAGAAAATGATGTTGTCGATAGATTTCTAGAAAAGTTCGAGAAAATGATTTTGTCGCTAAATGTATGTAGAAAAAAATTTCCTATAGAAAATTATATTGTCGTTTGATTTCCTACAAAAAATTATTTCGTCGATAGTTTTCCTATAGAAAATGATGTTGTCGATAGATTTCCAACAGCAAATTATGTTGTCGCTAGATTTCTACAAAAGTTCGAGAAAATGATTTTGTCGATAGTCGTAAAATTACGTCCTCGATATATTTCCGACAGAAAATGATGTTGCCGATAGATTTCCTACTGCAAATTGTGATGTTGCTGATTTCCAGAATAGTTTGAGAAAATGATTTTTTCGTTAGAAAAAAATTTCCTATAGATAATTATATTGTCTTTTGATATTCTTCAGAAAATTATTTTGTCGATAGATTTCCTGTAGAAAGTGATGTTGCCGATAGATTTCAAGAAATGTTCGCGAAAATGACTTTGTCGCTAAATGTATGTAGAAAAAAATTTCCTATAGAAAATTATATTGTGGTTTGGTTTCCTACAGAAAATTATTTCGTCGATAGATTTCCTATAGAAAATTATGTTTTCGATAGATTTCCTATAGAAAAGTATGTTGCCGATAGATTTACTACAATAAATTGTGTTGTCGCTAGATTTCTAGAAAAGTTCGAGAAAATGATTTGGTCGCGTGGTGTATGAAGAAAAAAATTCCTATAGAAAAATATATTGTTATTTGATTTCCTACAGAAAATTACTTCGTCGACAGATTTACTATAGAAAATTACCTCGTCGATATATTTCCGACAGAAAAGGATGTTGCCGATAGATTTCCTACTGCAAATTGTGATGTCGCTAGATTTCCAGAATAGTTTGAGAAAATGACTTTTTCATTAGATGTATGAAGAAAAAAATTCCTATAGAAAAATATATTGTCATTTGATTTCCTACAGAAAATTACTTCGTTGACAGATTTACTATAGAAAATTACGTCGTCGATATATTTCCGACAGAAAATGATGTTGCCGATAGATTTCCTACTGCAAATTGTGATGTCACTGATTTCCAGAATAGTTTGAGAAAATGATTTTTTCGTTAGATGTATGAAGAAAAAATTTCCTGTAGAAAAATTAATTGCCGTTTGAATTCCTACAGAAAATTATTTTGTCGATAGATTTACTATAGAAAATTATGTTGTCGATAGATTTCCTATAAAAAATAATGTTATCGATAGATTTCTTACAGCATATAATGTTGTCACTAGAAAAGTTCGAGAAAAAGATTTTGTCGCTAGTTGTATGAACAAAAAAATTTCCTATAGAAAATGATGTTGCCGATAGATTTCCTACTGCAAATTGTAAAGTCGCTAGATTTCCAGAAAAGTTTGAGAAAATGATATTTTCGTTAGATGTATGAAAAAAAAATTTCCTATAGAAAAATATATTGTCGTTTGATATTCTACAGAAAATTATTTTGTCGATAGATTTCCTGTAGAAAGTGATGTTGCCGATAGATTTCAAGAAATGTTCGCGAAAATGACTTTGTCGCTAAATGTATGTAGAAAAAAATTTCCTATAGAAAATTATATTGTGGTTTGGTTTCCTACAGAAAATTATTTCGTCGATAGATTTCCTATAGAAAATTATGTTTTCGATAGATTTCCTATAGAAAAGTATGTTGCCGATAGATTTACTACAATAAATTGTGTTGTCGCTAGATTTCTAGAAAAGTTCGAGAAAATGATTTGGTCGCGTGGTGTATGAAGAAAAAAATTCCTATAGAAAAATATATTGTTATTTGATTTCCTACAGAAAATTACTTCGTCGACAGATTTACTATAGAAAATTACGTCGTCGATATATTTCCGACAGAAAATGATGTTGCCGATAGATTTCCTACTGCAAATTGTGATGTCGCTAGATTTCCAGAATAGTTTGAGAAAATGACTTTTTCATTAGATGTATGAAGAAAAAATTCCTATAGAAAAATATATTGTCATTTGATTTCCTACAGAAAATTACTTCGTTGACAGATTTACTATAGAAAATTACGTCGTCGATATATTTCCGACAGAAAATGATGTTGCCGATAGATTTCCTACTGCAAATTGTGATGTCACTGATTTCCAGAATAGTTTGAGAAAATGATTTTTTCGTTAGATGTATGAAGAAAAAATTTCCTATAGAAAAGTATATTGTCGTTTGATTTCCTACAGAAAATTATTTCGTCGATAGATTTACTATAGAAAATTATGTTGTCGATAGATTTCCTATAGAAAATAATGTTATCGATAGATTTCTTACAGCAAATAATGTTGTCGCTAGAAAAGTTCGAGAAAAAGATTTTGTCGCTAGTTGTATGAACAAAAAAATTTCCTATAGAAAATGATGTTGCCGATAGATTTCCTACTGCAAATTGTAAAGTCGCTAGATTTCCAGAAAAGTTTGAGAAAATGATATTTTCGTTAGATGTATGAAAAAAAAATTTCCTATAGAAAAATATATTGTCGTTTGATTTCCTACAGAAAATTATATCGTCGATAGATTTACTATAGAAAATTATGTTTTCGATAGATTTCTTACAGCAAATGATGTTGTCGCTAGAAAAGTTCGAGAAAAAGGATTTGTCGCTAGTTGTATGAACAAAAAAATTTCCTATAGAAAATTATATTGTCGTTTGATATTCTCCAGAAAATTATTTCGTCGATAGATTTCCAATAGAAAATGATGTTTACGACAGTTTTCCTATAGAAACTGATGTTGCTGATAGATTTTCAACAGCAAATTATTTTGTCGCTAAATTTCAACTAAAGTTCGAGAATATGATTTTGTCCCTAGTTGTATGAAGAAAAATTTATCTATAGAAAATTATGTTGTCGTTAGCTTTTATACAGAAAATTATATTGCCAATAGTTTTACTATATAAAATTTTGTTGTCGATAGATTTCCTACAGAAAATTATTTCGTCTATAGATTTACTATAGAAGTTGTTGATAGATTTCCTGTAGAAAATGATGTTGTCGACAGATTTCTAGAAAAGTTCGAGAAAATGATTTTTTCGTTAGATGTATGAAGAAAAAATTTCCTATAGAAAATTATATTGTCGTTTGATTTCCTACAAAAAATTATTTCGTCGATAGTTTTCCTATAGAAAATGATGTTGTCGATAGATTTCCAACAGCAAATTATGTTGTCGCTAGATTTCTACAAAAGTTCGAGAAAATGATTTTGTCGATAGTCGTAAAATTACGTCCTCGATATATTTCCGACAGAAAATGATGTTGCCGATAGATTTCCTACTGCAAATTGTGATGTTGCTGATTTCCAGAATAGTTTGAGAAAATGATTTTTTCGTTAGAAAAAAATTTCCTATAGATAATTATATTGTCTTTTGATATTCTTCAGAAAATTATTTTGTCGATAGATTTCCTGTAGAAAGTGATGTTGCCGATAGATTTCAAGAAATGTTCGCGAAAATGACTTTGTCGCTAAATGTATGTAGAAAAAAATTTCCTATAGAAAATTATATTGTGGTTTGGTTTCCTACAGAAAATTATTTCGTCGATAGATTTCCTATAGAAAATTATGTTGCCGATAGATTTCCTACAGCAAATTGTGTTGTCGCTAGATTTCTAGAAAAGTTCGAGAAAATGATTTTGTCGATAGTCGTAAAATTACGTCCTCGATATATTTCCGACAGAAAATGATGTTGCCGATAGATTTCCTACTGCAAATTGTGATGTTGCTGATTTCCAGAATAGTTTGAGAAAATGATTTTTTCGTTAGAAAAAAATTTCCTATAGATAATTATATTGTCTTTTGATATTCTTCAGAAAATTATTTTGTCGATAGATTTCCTGTAGAAAGTGATGTTGCCGATAGATTTCAAGAAATGTTCGCGAAAATGACTTTGTCGCTAAATGTATGTAGAAAAAAATTTCCTATAGAAAATTATATTGTGGTTTGGTTTCCTACAGAAAATTATTTCGTCGATAGATTTCCTATAGAAAATTATGTTTTCGATAGATTTCCTATAGAAAAGTATGTTGCCGATAGATTTACTACAATAAATTGTGTTGTCGCTAGATTTCTAGAAAAGTTCGAGAAAATGATTTGGTCGCGTGGTGTATGAAGAAAAAAATTCCTATAGAAAAATATATTGTTATTTGATTTCCTACAGAAAATTACTTCGTCGACAGATTTACTATAGAAAATTATGTTTTCGATAGATTTCCTATAGAAACTGATGTTGCTGATAGATTTCCAACAGCAAATTATGTTGTCGCAAGATTTCTACAAAAGTTCGAGAAAAAGATTTTGTCGCTAGTTGTATGAAGAAAAAATTTCCTATAGAAAATTATGTTGTCGTTAGATTTCATACAGAAAATTATATTGCCAATAGTTTTACTATATAAAATTTTGTTGTCGATAGATTCCTATAGAAAATTATTTCGTCTATAGATTTACTATAGAAGTTGTTGATAGATTTCCTGTAGAAAATGATGTTGTCGACAGATTTCTAGAAAAGTTCGAGAAAATGATTTTGTCGCTAAATGTATGTAGAAAAAAATTTCCTATAGAAAATTATATTGTCGTTTGATTTCCTACAAAAAATTATTTCGTCGATAGTTTTCCTATAGAAAATGATGTTGTCGATAGATTTCCAACAGCAAATTATTTTGTCGCTAGATTTCTACAAAAGTTCGAGAAAATGATTTTGTCGATAGTCGTAAAATTACGTCCTCGATATATTTCCGACAGAAAATGATGTTGCCGATAGATTTCCTACTGCAAATTGTGATGTTGCTGATTTCCAGAATAGTTTGAGAAAATGATTTTTTCGTTAGAAAAAAATTTCCTATAGAATAAGTTATTGTCTTTTGATATTCTTCAGAAAATTATTTTGTCGATAGATTTCCTGTAGAAAGTGATGTTGCCGATAGATTTCAAGAAATGTTCGCGAAAAATGACTTTGTCGCTAAATGTATGTAGAAAAACATTTCCTATAGAAAATTATATTGTGGTTTGGTTTCCTACAGAAAATTAATTTCGTCGATAGATTTCCTATAGAAAATTATGTTTTCGATAGATTTCCTATAGAAAAAGTATGTGCCGATAGATTTACTACAAATATTCCATATTATGTGTTGTCGCTAGATTTCTAGAAAAGTTCGAGAAAATGATTTGGTCGCGTGGTGTATGAAGAAAAAAATTCCTATAGAAAAATATATTGTCATTTGATTTCCTACAGAAAATTACTTCGTCGACAGATTTACTATAGAAAATTACCTCGTCGATATATTTCCGACAGAAAATGATGTTGCCGATAGATTTCCTACTGCAAATTGTGATGTCGCTAGATTTCCAGAATAGTTTGAGAAAATGACTTTTTCATTAGATGTATGAAGAAAAAAATTCCTATAGAAAAATATATTGTCATTTGATTTCCTACAGAAAATTACTTCGTTGACAGATTTACTATAGAAAATTACGTCGTCGATATATTTCCGACAGAAAATGATGTTGCCGATAGATTTCCTACTGCAAATTGTGATGTCACTAGATTTCTACAAAAGTTCGAGAAAATGATTTTGTCGCTAAATGTATGTAGAAAAAAATTTCCTATAGAAAATTATATTGTCGTTTGATTATCCTACGAAAATTATTTCGTCGATAGATTTACTATAGAAATTATGTTGTCGATAGATTTCCTATAGACAATGATGTTGCCGATAGATTTCCTATTGCAAATGATGTTGTCGCTAGAAAAGTCTCGAGAAATGATTTGGTCGCGTGATGTATGAAGAAAAAATTTCCTATAGAAAAGTATATTGTCGTTTGATTTCCTACAGAAATTATTTCGTCGATAGATTTCCAATAGAAATGATGTTTTCGATGATTTCCTATAGAAACTGATGTTGCTGATAGATTTCCAACAGCAAATTATGTTGTCGCAAGATTTCTACAAAAGTTCGAGAAAATGATTTTGTCGCTAGTTGTATGAAGAAAAATTTATCTATAGAAAATTATGTTTCGTTAGCTTTTATACAGGAAAATTTATATTGCCCAATAGTTTTACTATATAAAATTTTGTTTGTCGATAGATTTCCTACAGAAATTATTTCGTCTATAGATTTACTATAGAAGTTGTTGATAGATTTCCTGTAGAAAATGATGTTGTCGACAGTTTCTAGAAAAGTTCGAGAAAATGATTTTGTTCGCTAAATGTATGTAGAAAAAAAGTTCCCTAGTAGAAAATTATATTGTCGTTGATTTCCTACAAAAAAATTATTTCGTCGATAGTTTTTCCTATAGAAAATGATGTTGTCGATAGATTTCCAACAGCAAATTATGTTGTCGCTAGATTTCTACAAAGTTCGAGAAAATGATTTTGTCGATAGTCGTAAAATTACGTCCTCGATATATTTCCGACAGAAAATGATGTTGCCGATAGATTTCCTACTGCAAATTGTGATTGTTTGAGAAAATGATTTTTTCGTTAGAAAAAAATTTCCTATAGATAATTATATTGTCTTTGATATTTCTTCAGAAAATTATTTTGGTCGATAGATTTCCTGTAGAAAGTGATGTTGCCGATAGATTTCAAGAAATGTTCGCGAAAAATGACTTTGTCGCTAAATGTATGTAGAAAAAAATTTCCTATAGAAAATTATATTGTGGTTTGGTTTCCTACAGAAAATTATTTCGTCGATAGATTTCCTATAGAAAATTATGTTTTCGATAGATTTCCTATAGAAAATGATGTTGCCGATAGATTTACTACAATAAATTGTGTTGTCGCTAGATTTCTAGAAAAGTTCGAGAAAATGATTTGGTCGCGTGGTGTATGAAGAAAAAAATTCCTATAGAAAAATATATTGTCATTTGATTTCCTACAGAAAATTACTTCGTCGACAGATTTACTATAGAAAATTACCTCGTCGATATATTTCCGACAGAAAAGGATGTTGCCGATAGATTTCCTACTGCAAATTGTGATGTCGCTAGATTTCCAGAATAGTTTGAGAAAATGACTTTTTCATTAGATGTATGAAGAAAAAAATTCCTATAGAAAAATATATTGTCATTTGATTTCCTACAGAAAATTACTTCGTTGACAGATTTACTATAGAAAATTACGTCGTCGATATATTTCCGACAGAAAATGATGTTGCCGATAGATTTCCTACTGCAAATTGTGATGTCACTGATTTCCAGAATAGTTTGAGAAAATGATTTTTTCGTTAGATGTATGAAGAAAAAATTTCCTATAGAAAAATATATTGTCGTTTGAATTCCTACAGAAAATTATTTCGTCGATAGATTTACTATAGAAAATTATGTTGTCGATAGATTTCCTATAGAAAATGATGTTACCGATAGATTTCCTATAGAAAATGATGTTGCCAATAGATTTCCTACAATAAATTGTGTTGTCGCTAGATTTCTAGAAAAGTTCGAGAAAATGATTTGGTCGCGTGATGTATGAAGAAAAAAATTTCCTATAGAAAAGTATATTGTCGTTTGATTTCCTACAGAAAATTATTTCGTCGATAGATTTACTATAGAAAATTATGTTGTCGATAGATTTCCTATAGACAATGATGTTGCCGATAGATTTCCTATTGCAAATGATGTTGTCGCTAGAAAAGTTCGAGAAAATGATTTGGTCGCGTGATGTATGAAGAAAAAAATTTCCTATAGAAAAGTATATTGTCGTTTGATTTCCTACAGAAAATTATTTCGTCGATAGATTTCCAATAGAAAATGATGTTGTCGATAGATTTCCTATAGAAAATGATGTTGCCGATAGATTTACTACAATAAATTGTGTTGTCGCTAGATTTCTAGAAAAGTTCGAGAAAATGATTTGGTCGCGTGGTGTATGAAGAAAAAAATTCCTATAGAAAAATATATTGTTATTTGATTTCCTACAGAAAATTACTTCGTCGACAGATTTACTATAGAAAATTACCTCGTCGATATATTTCCGACAGAAAATGATGTTGCCGATAGATTTCCTACTGCAAATTGTGATGTCGCTAGATTTCCAGAATAGTTTGAGAAAATGATTTTTTCGTTAGATGTATGAAGAAAAAAATTCCTATAGAAAAATATATTGTCATTTGATTTCCTACAGAAAATTACTTCGTTGACAGATTTACTATAGAAAATTACGTCGTCGATATATTTCCGACAGAAAATGATGTTGCCGATAGATTTCCTACTGCAAATTGTGATGTCACTGATTTCCAGAATAGTTTGAGAAAATGATTTTTTCGTTAGATGTATGAAGAAAAAATTTCCTATAGAAAAATATATTGTCGTTTGAATTCCTACAGAAAATTATTTCGTCGATAGATTTACTATAGAAAATTATGTTGTCGATAGATTTCCTATAGAAAATGATGTTGTCGATAGATTTCTTACAGCAAATTATGTTGTCGCTAGAAAAGTTCGAGAAAAAGATTTTGTCGCTAGTTGTATGAACAAAAAAATTTCCTATAGAAAATGATGTTGCCGATAGATTTCCTACTGCAAATTGTGAAGTCGCTAGATTTCCAAAAAAGTTTGAGAAAATGATATTTTCGTTAGATGTATGAAAAAAAAAATTTCCTATAGAAAAATATATTGTCGTTTGATTTCCTACAAAAAATTATTTCGTCGATAGATTTACTATAGAAAATTATGTTTTCGATAGATTTCTTACAGCAAATGATATTGTCGCTAGATTTCTACAAAAGTTCGAGAAAATGATTTTGTCGATAGTCGTAAAATTACGTCCTCGATATATTTCCGACAGAAAATGATGTTGCCGATAGATTTCCTACTGCAAATTGTGATGTTGCTGATTTCCAGAATAGTTTGAGAAAATGATTTTTTCGTTAGAAAAAAAATTTCCTATAGATAATTATATTGTCTTTTGATATTCTTCAGAAAATTATTTTGTCGATAGATTTCCTGTAGAAAGTGATGTTGCCGATAGATTTCAAGAAATGTTCGCGAAAATGACTTTGTCGCTAAATGTATGTAGAAAAAAATTTCCTATAGAAAATTATATTGTGGTTTGGTTTCCTACAGAAAATTATTTCGTCGATAGATTTCCTATAGAAAATTATGTTTTCGATAGATTTCCTATAGAAAAGTATGTTGCCGATAGATTTCTACAAAAGTTCGAGAAAATGATTTTGTCGCTAGTTGTATGAAGAAAAAATTCCTATAGAAAATTATGTCGTCGATATATTTCCGACAGAAAATGATGTTGCCGATAGATTTCCTACTGCAAATTGTGATGTTGCTGATTTCCAGAATAGTTTGAGAAAATGATTTTTTCGTTAGAAAAAAATTTCCTATAGATAATTATATTGTCTTTTGATTCCTACAGAAAATTATTTTGTCGATAGATTTCCTACAGAAAATTATTTTGTCGATAGATTTCCTGTAGAAAATGATGTTGTCGATAGATTTCTAGAAAAGTTCGAGAAAATGATTTTGTCGCTAGTTGTATGAAGAAAAAATTTCCTATAGAAAATTATGTTTTCGATAGATTTCCTATAGAAAATGATGTTGCCGATAGATTTCCTACAGAAAATTATTTTGTCGATAGATTTACTACAATAAATTGTGTTGTCGCTAGATTTCCTGAAAAGTTCGAGAAAATGATTTGGTCGCGTGGTGTATGAAGAAAAAATTTCCTATAGAAAATTATGTTGTCGATAGATTTCCTGTAGAAAATGATGTTGTTGATAGATTTCTAGAAAAGTTCGAGAAAATGATTTTGTCGCTAAATGTATGTAGAAAAAAATTTCCTATAGAAAATTATATTGTGGTTTGGTTTCCTACAGAAAATTATTTCGTCGATAGATTTACTATAGAAAATTATGTTTTCGATAGATTTCCTATAGAAAATGATGTTGCCGATAGATTTACTACAATAAATTGTGTTGTCGCTAGATTTCTAGAAAAGTTCGAGAAAATGATTTGGTCGGGTGGTGTATGAAGAAAAAAATTCCTATAGAAAAATATATTGTCATTTGATTTCCTACAGAAAATTATTTCGTCGATAGATTAACTATAGAAAATTACCTCGTCGATATATTTCCGACAGAAAATGATGTTGCGATAGATTTCCTACAGAAAATTATTCGTCGATAGATTTCCTACAGCAAATTATGTTGTCGATAGATTTCCTGTAGAAAATGATGTTGTCGATAGATTTCTATAGAAAATTATGTTTTCGATAGATTTCCTACTGCAAATTGTGATGTCGCTAGATTTCCAGAATAGTTTGAGAAAATGATTTTTTCGTTAGATGTATGAAGAAAAAAATTCCTATAGAAAATTATTTTCGTCGATAGATTTCCTATAGAAAATTATGTTTTCGATAGATTTCCTATAGAAAAGTATATTGTCGTTTGATTTCCTACAGAAAATTATTTTGTCGATAGATTTCTAGAAAAGTTCGAGAAAATGATTTGGTCGCGTGGTGTATGAAGAAAAAAATTCCTATAGAAAAATATATTGTCATTTGATTTCCTACAGAAAATTATTCGTCGATAGATTTACTATAGAAAATTACGTCGTCGATATATTTCCGACAGAAAATGATGTTGCGATAGATTTCCTATAGAAAATTATGTTGTCGATAGATTTCCTACTGCAAATTGTGATGTCGCTAGATTTCCAGAATAGTTTGAGAAAATGATTTTTTCGTTAGATGTATGAAGAAAAAATTTCCTATAGAAAAATATATTGTCGTTTGATTTCCTACAGAAAATTATTTCGTCGATAGATTTACTATAGAAAATTACATCGTCGATATATTTCCGACAGAAAATGATGTTGCCGATAGATTTACTACAATAAATTGTGTTGTCGCTAGATTTCTAGAAAAGTTCGAGAAAATGATTTGGTCGCGTGGTGTATGAAGAAAAAAATTCCTATAGAAAAATATATTGTAATTTGATTTCCTACAGAAAATTACTTCGTCGACAGATTTACTATAGAAAATTACCTCGTCGATATATTTCCGACAGAAAATGATGTTGCCGATAGATTTCCTACTGCAAATTGTGATGTCGCTAGATTTCCAGAATAGTTTGAGAAAATGATTTTTTCGTTAGATGTATGAAGAAAAAAATTCCTATAGAAAAATATATTGTCATTTGATTTCCTACAGAAAATTACTTCGTCGACAGATTTACTATAGAAAATTACGTCGTCGATATATTTCCGACAGAAAATGATGTTGCCGATAGATTTCCTACTGCAAATTGTGATGTCGCTGATTTCCAGAATAGTTTGAGAAAATGATTTTTTCGTTAGATGTATGAAGAAAAAATTTCCTATAGAAAAATATATTGTCGTTTGAATTCCTACAGAAAATTATTTGGTCGATAGATTTACTATAGAAAATTATGTTGTCGATAGATTTCCTATAGAAAATGATGTTGTCGATAGATTTCTACAAAAGTTCGAGAAAATGATTTTGTCGCTAAATGTATGTAGAAAAAAATTTCCTATAGAAAATTATATTGTCGTTTGATTTCCTACAGAAAATTACTTCGTCGACAGATTTACTATAGAAAATTATGTTTTCGATAGATTTCCTATAGAAAATGATGTTGCCGATAGATTTCCTACAATAAATTGTGTTGTCGCTAGATTTCTAGAAAAGTTCGAGAAAATGATTTGGTCGCGTGATGTATGAAGAAAAAAATTCCTATAGAAAATTATATTGTCGTTTGATTTCCTACAGAAAATTATTTCGTCGATAGATTTACTATAGAAAATTATGTTGTCGATAGATTTCCTATAGAAAATGATGTTGCGATAGATTTCCTACTGCAAATTGTGATGTCGCTAGATTTCTAGAAAAGTTCGAGAAAATGATTTTGTCGCTAGTTGTATGAAGAAAAAATTTCCTATAGAAAATTATATTGTCTTTTGATTTTCTTCAGAAAATTATTTCGTCGATAGATTTCCTATAGAAAATGATGTTGTCGATAGATTTCCTACAGCAAATTATGTTGTCGCTAGATTTCTACAAAAGTTCGAGAAAATGATTTTGTCGCTAGGTGTATGAAGAAAAAATTTCCTATAGAAAAGTATATTGTCGTTTGATTTCCTACAGAAAATTATTTCGTCGATAGATTTCCTACAGAAAATTATTTTGTCGATAGATTTCCTACAGAAAATTATTTCGTCGATAGATTTCCTATAGAAAATGATGTTGCCGATAGATTTCCTATAGAAAATGATGTTGTCGCTAGATTTCTAGAAAAGTTCGAGAAAATGATTTTGTCGCTAAATGTATGTAGAAAAAAATTTCCTATAGAAAATGATGTTGTCGATAGATTTCCTGTAGAAAATGATGTTGCCGATAGATTTCCTACAGAAAATTATTTCGTCGATAGATTTCCTACAGAAAATTATTTCGTCGATAGTTTTCCTATAGAAAATGATGTTGTCGATAGATTTCCAATAGAAAATGATGTTGTCGCTAGATTTCTACAAAAGTTCGAGAAAATGATTTTGTCGCTAGTTGTATGAAGAAAAAATTCCTATAGAAAATTATGTCGTCGATATATTTCCGACAGAAAATGATGTTGCCGATAGATTTCCTACTGCAAATTGTGATGTTGCTGATTTCCAGAATAGTTTGAGAAAATGATTTTTTCGTTAGATGTATGAAGAAAAAATTTCCTATAGAAAAATATATTGTCTTTTGATTTTCTTCAGAAAATTATTTTGTCGATAGATTTCCTGTAGAAAATGATGTTGCCGATAGATTTCCTATAGAAAATTATGTTGTCGCTAGAAAAGTTCGAGAAAATGATTTTGTCGCTAAATGTATGTAGAAAAAAATTTCCTATAGAAAATTATATTGTGGTTTGGTTTCCTACAGAAAATTATTTCGTCGATAGATTTCCTATAGAAAATTATGTTTTCGATAGATTTCCTATAGAAAAGTATATTGTCGTTTGATTTCCTACAGAAAATTATTTCGTCGATAGATTTCTAGAAAAGTTCGAGAAAATGATTTGGTCGCGTGGTGTATGAAGAAAAAATTCCTATAGAAAAATATATTGTCATTTGATTTCCTACAGAAAATTACTTCGTCGACAGATTTACTATAGAAAATTACCTCGTCGATATATTTCCGACAGAAAATGATGTTGCCGATAGATTTCCTACTGCAAATTGTGATGTCGCTAGATTTCCAGAATAGTTTGAGAAAATGATTTTTTCGTTAGATGTATGAAGAAAAAATTCCTATAGAAAAATATATTGTCATTTGATTTCCTACAGAAAATTACTTCGTCGACAGATTTACTATAGAAAATTACGTCGTCGATATATTTCCGACAGAAAATGATGTTGCCGATAGATTTCCTACTGCAAATTGTGATGTCGCTGATTTCCAGAATAGTTTGAGAAAATGATTTTTTCGTTAGATGTATGAAGAAAAAATTTCCTATAGAAAAATATATTGTCGTTTGAATTCCTACAGAAAATTATTTCGTCGATAGATTTACTATAGAAAATTATGTTGTCGATAGATTCCTATAGAAAATTATGTTGTCGATATATTTCCGATAGAAAATGATGTTTTCGATAGATTTCCTACAGCAAATTATGTTGTCGCTAGAAAAGTTCGAGAAAAAGATTTTGTCGCTAGTTGTATGAACAAAAAAATTTCCTATAGAAAATGATGTTGCCGATAGATTTCCTACTGCAAATTGTGATGTCGCTAGATTTCCAGAAAAGTTTGAGAAAATGATATTTTCGTTAGATGTATGAAAAAAAAATTTCCTATAGAAAAATATATTGTCGTTTGATTTCCTACAGAAAATTATTTCGTCGATAGATTTACTATAGAAAATTATGTTTTCGATAGATTTCCTACAGCAAATTATGTTGTCGCTAGAAAAGTTCGAGAAAATGATTTTGTCGCTAGTTGTATGAACAAAAAAATTTCCTATAGAAAATTATATTGTCGTTTGATTTTCTACAGAAAATTATTTCGTCGATAGATTTCCAATAGAAAATGATGTTTTCGATAGATTTCCTATAGAAACTGATGTTGCCGATAGATTTACTACAATAAATTGTGTTGTCGCTAGATTTCTAGAAAAGTTCGAGAAAATGATTTGGTCGCGTGGTGTATGAAGAAAAAAATTCCTATAGAAAAATATATTGTCATTTGATTTCCTACAGAAAATTACTTCGTCGACAGATTTACTATAGAAAATTACGTCGTCGATATATTTCCGACAGAAAATGATGTTGCCGATAGATTTCCTACTGCAAATTGTGATGTCGCTAGATTTCCAGAATAGTTTGAGAAAATGATTTTTTCGTTAGATGTATGAAGAAAAAAATTCCTATAGAAAAATATATTGTCATTGATTTCCTACAGAAAATTACTTCGTCGACAGATTTACTATAGAAAATTACGTCGTCGATATATTTCCGACAGAAAATGATGTTGCCGATAGATTTCCTACTGCAAATTGTGATGTCGCTCTATAGAAAATTATGTTTTCGATAGATTTCCTATAGAAAATTATGTTGTCGCTAGATTTCTAGAAAAGTTCGAGAAAATGATTTTTTCGTTAGATGTATGAAGAAAAAATTTCCTATAGAAAAATATATTGTCATTTGATTTCCTACAGAAAATTATTTTGTCGATAGATTTCTATAGAAAATTATGTCGTCGATATATTTCCGATAGAAAATGATGTTGTCGATAGATTTCCTACTGCAATTGTGATGTCGCTGATTTCCAGAATAGTTGAGAAAATGATTTTGTCGCTAAATGTATGTAGAAAAAAATTTCCTATAGAAAATTATATTGTCGTTTGATTCCTACAGAAAATTATTCGTCGATAGATTTCTATAGAAAAATATATTGTCGTTTGATTTCCTACAGAAAATTATTCGTCGATAGATTTCCTACAGAAAATTATTTCGTCGATAGATTTACTATAGAAAATTATGTTTTCGATAGATTTCCTATAGAAAATGATGTTGCCGATAGATTTACTACAATAAATTGTGTTGTCGCTAGATTTCTAGAAAAGTTCGAGAAAATGATTTGGTCGCGTGGTGTATGAAGAAAAAAATTCCTATAGAAAATTATGTTTTCGATAGATTTCCTATAGAAAAATATATTGTCATTTGATTTCCTACAGAAAATTACTTCGTCGACAGATTTACTATAGAAAATTACGTCCTCGATATATTTCCGATAGAAAATGATGTTGCTATTGCCAATAGTTTTACTATATAAAATTTTGTTGTCGATAGATTTCCTACAGAAAATTATTTCGTCGATAGATTTACTATAGAAAATTATGTTGTCGATAGATTTCCTGTAGAAAATGATGTTGTCGATAGATTTCTAGAAAAGTTCGAGAAAATGATTTTGTCGCTAAATGTATGTAGAAAAAAATTTCCTATAGAAAATTATATTGTCGTTTGATTTCCTACAGAAAATTATTTCGTCGATAGATTTCCTATAGAAAATGATGTTGTCGATAGATTTCCAATAGAAAATGATGTTGTCGATAGATTTCTACAAAAGTTCGAGAAAATGATTTTGTCGCTAGTTGTATGAAGAAAAATATTTCTATAGAAAATTATATATGGATATATTCCCGACAGAAAATGATGTTGCCGATAGATTTCCTACTGCAAATTGTGATGTTGCTGATTTCCAGAATAGTTTGAGAAAATGCTTTTTTCGTTAGAAAAAAAATTTCCTATAGATAATTATATTGTCTTTTGATTTTCTTCAGAAAATTATTTTGTCGATAGATTTCCTGTAGAAAATGATGTTGCGATAGATTTCCTATAGAAAATTATGTTGTCGATATATTTCCGACAGAAAATGATGTTGTCGATAGATTTACTATAGAAAATTATTTCGTCGATAGATTTCCTATAGAAAATTATATTGTCGTTTGATTTCCTACAGAAAATTATTTCGTCGATAGATTTCCTATAGAAAATTATGTTTTCGATAGATTTCCTATAGAAAATTATGTTGTCGATAGATTTACTACAATAAATTGTGTTGTCGCTAGATTTCTAGAAAAGTTCGAGAAAATGATTTGGTCGCGTGGTGTATGAAGAAAAAAATTCCTATAGAAAAATATATTGTCATTTGATTTCCTACAGAAAATTACTTCGTCGACAGATTTACTATAGAAAATTACCTCGTCGATATATTTCCGACAGAAAATGATGTTGCCGATAGATTTCCTACTGCAAATTGTGATGTCGCTAGATTTCCAGAATAGTTTGAGAAAATGATTTTTTCGTTAGATGTATGAAGGATTTCCAGAATAGTTTGAGAAAATGATTTTTTCGTTAGATGTATGAAGAAAAAATTTCCTATAGAAAAATATATTGTCATTTGATTTCCTACAGAAAATTATTTTGTCGATAGATTTCCAATAGAAAATGATGTTGTCGATAGATTTCCTACAGAAAATTATTTTGTCGATAGATTTCTAGAAAAGTTCGAGAAAATGATTTTGTCGCTAAATGTATGTAGAAAAAAATTTCCTATAGAAAATTATTTCGTCGATAGATTTCCTACAGAAAATTATTTTGTCGATAGATTTCCTACTGCAAATTGTGATGTCGCTGATTTCCAGAATAGTTTGAGAAAATGATTTTTTCGTTAGAAAAAAAATTTCCTATAGAAAATTATATTGTCGTTTGATTTCCTACAGAAAATTATTTTGTCGATAGATTTCCTGTAGAAAATGATGTTGTCGATAGATTTCTAGAAAAGTTCGAGAACATGATTTGGTCGCTATATGTATGAAGAAAAAATTTCCTATAGAAAAATATATTGTCGTTTGATTTCCTACAGAAAATTATTTCGTCGATAGAATTACTATAGAAAATTATTTCGTCGATAGATTTACTATAGAAAATGATGTTGTCGATAGATTTCTATAGAAAATTATGTTTTCGATAGATTTCTAGAAAAGTTCGAGAAAATGATTTGGTCGCGTGGTGTATGAAGAAAAAATTCCTATAGAAAATGATGTTGCCGATAGATTTCCTATAGAAAAATATATTGTCGTTTGATTTCTACAGAAAATTATTTCGTCGATAGATTTACTATAGAAAATTACGTCCTCGATATATTTCCGACAGAAAATTATTTTGTCGATAGATTTACTATAGAAAATTATTTTGTCGATAGATTTCCTACAGAAAATTATTTCGTCGATAGATTTACTATAGAAAATTATGTTGTCGATAGATTTCTAGAAAAGTTCGAGAAAATGATTTGGTCGCGTGGTGTATGAAGAAAAACATTTCCTATAGAAAAATATATTGTCGTTTGATTTCCTACAGAAAATTATTTCGTCAATAAATTTACTATAGAAAATTATGTTGTCGATAGATTTCCTGTAGAAAATGATGTTGCCGATAGATTTCCTAAAGAAAATTACGTTGTTGATAGATTTCCGACAGAAAATTATTTCGTCGATAAATTTACTATAGAAAATGATGTTGTCGATAGATTTCTATAAAAGTTCGAGAAAATGATTTGGTCGCGTGGTGTATGAAGAAAAACATTTCCTATAGAAAAATATATTGTCATTTGATTTCCTACAGAAAATTACTTCGTAGACAGATTTACTATAGAAAATTATGTTGTCGATAGATTTTCTATAGAAAATTATTTCGTCGATAGATTTCCTACTGCAAATTGTGATGTCGCTGATTTCCAGAATAGTTTGAGAAAATGATTTTTCGTTAGATGTATGAAGAAAAAAATTTCCTATAGAAAAATATATTGTCGTTTGATTTCCTACAGAAAATTATTTCGTCGATAGATTTACTATAGAAAATTATGTTTTCGATAGATTTCCTATAGAAAATGATTTGTCGATAGATTTCCTACTGCAAATTGTGATGTCGCTGATTTCCAGAATAGTTTGAGGAAATGATTTTTTCGTTAGATGTATGAAGAAAAAAATTTCCTATAGAAAAATATATTGTCGTTTGATTTCCTACAGAAAATTATTTCGTCGATAGATTTACTATAGAAAATTATTTGTCGATAGATTTCCTATAGAAAAATATATTGTCGTTTGATTTCCTACAGAAAATTATTTGTCGCTAGATTTCTAGAAAAGTTCGAGAAAATGATTTGGTCGCGTGGTGTATGAAGAAAAAAATTTCCTATAGAAAATTATATTGTCGTTTGATTTCCTACAGAAAATTATTTCGTCGATAGATTTACTATAGAAAATTATGTTGTCGATAGATTTCCTGTAGAAAATGATGTTGTCGATAGATTTCTAGAAAAGTTCGAGAAAATGATTTTTTCGTTAGATGTATGAAGAAAAAAATTCCTATAGAAAATTATGTTGTCGATAGATTTCCTACAGAAAATTATTTGTCGATAGATTTCCTACTGCAAATTGTGATGTCGCTGATTTCCAGAATAGTTTGAGAAAATGATTTTTTCGTTAGATGTATGAAGAAAAAATTTCCTATAGAAAAATTATATTGTCGTTTGATTTCCTACAGAAAATTATTTGTCGATAGATTTCCTGTAGAAAATGATGTTGCCGATAGATTTCCTAAAGAAAATTACGTTGTTGATAGATTTCCGACAGAAAATGATGTTGTCGATAGATTTCTATAGAAAAATATATTGTCATTTGATTTCCTACAGAAAATTATTTGTCGATAGATTTCCTACAGAAAATTATTTCGTCGATAGATTTCCTATAGAAAATTATGTTTTCGATAGATTTCCTATAGAAAATTATGTTGCCGATAGATTTACTACAATAAATTGTGTTGTCGCTAGATTTCTAGAAAAGTTCGAGAAAATGATTTTTTCGTTAGATGTATGAAGGTGGTGTATGAAGAAAAAAATTCCTATAGAAAAATATATTGTCGTTTGATTTCCTACAGAAAATTATTTCGTCGATAAATTTACTATAGAAAATTATGTTGTCGATAGATTTCCTGTAGAAAATGATGTTGTCGATAGATTTCTAGAAAAGTTCGAGAAAATGATTTGGTCGCGTGGTGTATGAAGAAAAAAATTTCCTATAGAAAAATATATTGTCGTTTGATTTACTACAGAAAATTATTTCGTCGATAGATTTCCTACAGAAAATTATTTCGTCGATAGATTTACTATAGAAAATTATTTCGTCGATAGATTTACTATAGAAAATTATGTTGTCAATAGATTTCCTAAAGAAAATTACGTTGTTGATAGATTTCCGAAAGAAAATTATTTCGTCGATAAATTTACTATAGAAAATGATGTTGTCGATAGATTTCTAGAAAAGTTCGAGAACATGATTTGGTCGCTATATGTATGAAGAAAAAAATTTCCTATAGAAAAATATATTGTCGTTTGATTTCCTACAGAAAATTATTTCGTCGATAGATTTACTATAGAAAATTATGTTGTCGATAGATTTCCTATAGAAAATTATGTTGTCGATAGATTTCCTAAAGAAAATTACGTTGTTGATAGATTTCCGACAGAAAATTATTTCGTCGATAAATTTACTATAGAAAATGATGTTGCCGATAGATTTCCTAAAGAAAATTACGTTGTTGATAGATTTCCGACAGAAAATTATTTCGTCGATAGATTTACTATAGAAAATTATGTTGTCGATAGATTTCCTATAGAAAATTATGTTGTCGATAGATTTCCTACAGAAAATTATTTCGTCGATAAATTTACTATAGAAAATGATGTTGTCGATAGATTTCTAGAAAAGTTCGAGAAAATGATTTGGTCGCGTGGTGTATGAAGAAAAACATTTCCTATAGAAAAATATATTGTCGTTGATTTCCTACAGAAAATTATTTCGTCGATAGATTTACTATAGAAAATTATGTTGTCGTTAGATTTCATACAGAAAATTATTTTGTCGATAGATTTCCTGTAGAAAATTATGTTTTCGATAGATTTCCTGTAGAAAATTATGTTGTCGATAGATTTCCTACAGAAAATTATTTCGTCGATAGATTTACTATAGAAAATTATGTTGTCGATAGATTTACTATAGAAAATGATGTTGTCGATAGATTTCTAGAAAAGTTCGAGAAAATGATTTGGTCGCGTGGTGTATGAAGAAAAACATTTCCTATAGAAAATTATGTTGTCGTTAGATTTCCTACAGAAAATTATTTCGTCGATAGATTTACTATAGAAAATTATTTTGTCGATAGATTTACTATAGAAAATTATTTGTCGATAGATTTCTATAGAAAATGATGTTGTCGATAGATTTCTATAGAAAATGATGTTGCCGATAGATTTCCTATAGAAAATTATGTTGTCGATAGATTTCTATAAAAGTTCGAGAAAATGATTTGGTCGCTAAATGTATGTAGAAAAAAATTTCCTATAGAAAAATATATTGTCGTTGATTTCCTACAGAAAATTATTTCGTCGATAGATTTCTATAGAAAATGATGTTGTCGATAGATTTCCTACTGCAAATTGTGATGTCGCTAGATTTCCAGAATAGTTGAGAAAATGATTTTTTCGTTAGATGTATGAAAAAAAAATTTCCTATAGAAAAATATATTGTCGTTTGATTTCCTACAGAAAATTATTTCGTCGATAGATTTACTATAGAAAATTATGTTTTCGATAGATTTCCTATAGAAAATGATGTTGTCGATAGATTTCTAGAAAAGTTCGAGAAAATGATTTTGTCGCTAGTTGTATGAAGAAAAAAATTTCCTATAGAAAATTATATTGTCGTTTGATTTCCTACAGAAAATTATTTTGTCGATAGATTTCCTATAGAAAATGATGTTGTCGATAGATTTCCTACAGCAAATTATGTTGTCGCTAGATTTCCTGAAAAGTTCGAGAAAATGATTTGGTCGCGTGGTGTATGAAGAAAAAAATTTCCTATAGAAAAGTATATTGTCGTTTGATTTCTACAGAAAATTATTTCGTCGATAGATTTCCAATAGAAAATGATGTTTTCGATAGATTTCTATAGAAAATGATGTTGCTGATAGATTTCCAACAGCAAATTATGTTGTCGATAGATTTCTAAAAAAGTTCGAGAAAATGATTTTGTCGCTAGATGTTATGAAGAAAAACAATTCCCTATTTAGAATAGTATATGTCGTTTTGAATTTCCCTATCAGAAAATTATTTTTTACTTCGATCATTTTTTCTAATAGATAACATGATTGTTGTTCGATTACAGATATTTCCTACTGCCAAATTGTTGATTGTCGCCTACGATTCCTCCAGACCCCATAGTTTGAAGAAAATATGATTTTTTCCGTTCAGCTGTACTGACACGAAACATTTCCTTATAGAAAAATATATTGTCGATTTCGATCTTCCTACTGAAATTTATTTTCGTCGATAGGATTAGATTTAGATTAACTATAGGAAACTTATGTTTTCGATTTAGATTTCCTATAATAAAATGACCTGTTGCGTGATAGATTTTACTACAATAACTTGTTTTGTTGTCGCTTCAATTTCTAGGAGAAAGTTCGAGAAAAGATTTGGTCGCGTGCTGTATGAAAGAAAAAAATTCCTATAGAAAAATATTTTGTAATTTGATTTCCTGCAGAAAATTACTTCGTCGACAGGTTTACTATAGAAAATTACATCGTCGATACATTTCCGACAGAAAATGATGTTGGCCGATAGATTTCCTACTGCAAATTGTGATGTCGCTAGATTTCCAGAATAGTTTGAGAAAATGATTTTTTCGTTAGATGTATGAAGAAAAAATTTCCTAGAGAAAAATATATTGTCGTTTGAATTCCTACAGAAAATTATTTCGTCGATAGATTTACTATTGAAAATTATTTCGTCGATAGATTTACTATTGAAAATTATGTTGTCGATATATTTCCTATAGAAAATGATGTTGCCGATAGATTTCCTACAGCAAATTGCGAAGTCGCTAGATTTCCAGAAAAGTTTGAGAAATTGATATTTTCGTTAGATGTATGAAGAAAATATTTCCTTTAGAAAATTATATTGTCGTTTGATTCCTACAGAAAATTATTTTGTCGATAGATTTACTATAGAAAATTATTTTGTCGATAGATTTCCTATAGAAAATGATGTTGCCGATAGATTTCCTACAGCAAATTGTGATGTCGCTAGATTTCCAGAATAGTTTGAGAAAATGATTTTTTCGTTAGATGTATGAAGAAAAAAATTCCTATAGAAAAATATATTGTCGTTTGATTCCTACAGAAAATTACTTCGTCGATAGATTTCTATAGAAAATTATGTTTTCGATAGATTTCCTACAGAAAATTATTCGTCGATAGATTTCTATAGAAAAATATATTGTCGTTTGATTTCCTACAGAAAATTATTTTGTCGATAGATTTCCTACTGCAAATTGTGATGTCGCTAGATTTCCAGAATAGTTTGAGAAAATGATTTTTTCGTTAGATGTATGAAGAAAAAATTCCTATAGAAAAATATATTGTCATTGATTTCCTACAGAAAATTACTTCGTCGACAGATTTACTATAGAAAATATGTTGTCGATAGATTCCTATAGAAAATTACGTCCTCGATATATTTCCGACAGAAAATGATGTTGCCGATAGATTCCTACTGCAAATTGTGATGTCGCTGATTTCCAGAATAGTTTGAGAAAATGATTTTTTCGTTAGATGTATGAAGAAAAAAATTTCCTATAGAAAAATATATTGTCGTTGATTTCCTACAGAAAATTATTTCGTCGATAGATTACTATAGAAAATTATGTTTTCGATAGATTCCTATAGAAAATGATGTTGCCGATAGATTTACTACAATAAATTGTGTTGTCGCTAGATTTCTAGAAAAGTTTGAGAAAATGATTTGGTCGCGTGGTGTATGAAGAAAAAAATTCCTATAGAAAAATATATTGTAATTTGATTTCCTACAGAAAATTACTTCGTCGACAGATTTACTATAGAAAATTACGTCCTCGATATATTTCCGACAGAAAATGATGTTGCCGATAGATTTCCTACTGCAAATTGTGATGTCGCTGATTTCCAGAATAGTTTGAGAAAATGATTTTTTTGTTAGAAAAAAAAATTTCCTATAGATAATTATATTGTCTTTTGATTTTCTTCAGAAAATTATTTTGTCGATAGATTTCTATAGAAAATGATTTTGTCGATAGATTTCCTACTGCAAATTGTGATGTCGCTAGATTTCCAGAATAGTTTGAGAAATAATTTTTTCATTAGATGTATGAAGAAAAAAATTTCTATAGAAAAATATATTGTCATTTGATTTACTACAGAAAATTACTTCGTCGACAGATTTACTATAGAAAATTACGTCGTCGATATATTTCCGACAGAATTGTGATGTCGCTGATTTCCAGAATAGTTTGAGAAAATGATTTTTTCGTTAGATGTATGAAGAAAAAAATTCCTATAGAAAAATATATTGTCGTTTGAATTCCTACAGAAAATTATTTCATCGATAGATTTACTATAGAAAATTATGTTTTCGATAGATTTCCTGTAGAAAATGATGTTGTCGATAGATTTCTAGAAAAGTTCGAGAAAATGATTTTGTCGCTTGTTGTATGAAGAAAAAATTTCCTATAGATAGTTATATTGTCGTTTGATTTCCTACAGAAAATTATTTTGTCGATAGTTTTCCTATAGAAAATGATGTTGTCGATAGATTTCCTACAGCAAATTATGTTGTCGCTAAAATTCCTGAAAAGTTCGAGAAAATGCTTTTGTCGCTTGTTGTATGAAGAAAAAAATTTCCTATAGAAAAGTATATTGTCGTTTGATTTCCTACAGAAAATTATTTCGTCGATAGATTTCCAATAGAAAATGATGTTTTCGATAGATTTCCTATAGAAACTGATGTTGCTGATAGATTTCCAACAGCAAATTATGTTGTCGCTAGATTTCTACAAAAGTTCGAGAAAATGATTTTGTCGCTAGTTGTATGAAGAAAAAAATTTCTATAGAAAATTATGTTGTCGCTAGATTTCTAGAAAAGTTCGAGAAAATGATTTTGTCGATAGATTTACTATAGAAAATTATTTTGTCGATAGATTTCCGACAGAAAATTATTTCGTCGATAGATTTCCTATAGAAAATTATGTTGTCGTTAGATTTCCTACAGAAAATGATGTTGCTGATAGATTTCCTATAGAAAATTATTTCGTCGATAATTTACTATAGAAAATGATTTTGTCGCTAAATGTATGTAGAAAAAAATTTCCTATAGAAAATTATTTCGTCGATAGATTTCCGACAGAAAATGATGTTGCCGATAGATTTCTACTGCAAATTGTGATGTTGCTGATTTCCAGAATAGTTGAGAAAATGATTTTTTCGTTAGAAAAAAAAATTTCCTATAGATAATTATATTGTCTTTTGATTTTCTTCAGAAAATTATTTTGTCGATAGATTTCCAATAGAAAATGATGTTGTCGATAGATTTCCTACAGCAAATTATGTTGTCGCTAGATTTCTACAAAAGTTCGAGAAAATGATTTTGTCGCTAGTTGTATGAAGAAAAAATTTTCTATAGAAAATTATGTTGTCGTTAGATTTCATACAGAAAATTATATTGCCAATAGTTTTACTATATAAAATTATGTTGTCGATAGATTTCCTACAGAAAATTATTTCGTCGATAGATTTACTATAGAAAATTATGTTGTTGATAGATTTCCTGTAGAAAATGATGTTGTTGATAGATTTCTAGAAAAGTTCGAGAAAATGATTTTGTCGCTAAATGTATGTAGAAAAAAATTTCCTATAGAAAATTATATTGTGGTTTGGTTTCCTACAGAAAATTATTTCGTCGATAGATTTCCTATAGAAAATTATGTTGTCGATAGATTTCCTATAGAAAATGATGTTGCCGATAGATTTCCTACTGCAAATTGTGATGTCGCTAGATTTCCAGAATAGTTTGAGAAAATGATTTTTTCGTTAGATGTATGAAGAAAAAATTTCCTATAGAAAAATATATTGTCGTTTGAATTCCTACAGAAAATTATTTCGTCGATAGATTTACTATAGAAAATTATGTTGTCGATAGATTTCCTATAGAAAATGATGTTGCCGATAGATTTCCTACAGCAAATTGTGATGTCGCTAGATTTCCAGAATAGTTTGAGAAAATGATTTTTTCGTTAGATGTATGAAGAAAAAAATTCCTATAGAAAAATATATTGTCGTTGATTTCCTACAGAAAATTACTTCGTCGATAGATTTACTATAGAAAATTATGTTTTCGATAGATTTCCTGTAGAAAATGATGTTGTCGATAGATTTCTAAAAAAGTTCGAGAAAATGATTTGGTCGCGTGGTGTATGAAGAAAAAATTTCCTATAGAAAATTATTTCGTCGATAGATTTACTATAGAAAATTATGTTGTCGATAGATTTCCTACAGCAAATTATGTTGTCGATAGATTTCCTACTGCAAATTGTGATGTCGCTGATTTCCAGAATAGTTTGAGAAAATGATTTTTTCGTTAGATGTATGAAGAAAAAAATTTCCTAT